>PPHD01009959.1:0-20117 GCA_002909625.1 Bambusicola thoracicus | reverse complement strand
TCTCAGTTAAATGTGGTTAAGTGAAAGGACATTAACTGGCTGCTTTGGCAATGGAATTTTGCAAAGCACTAGTTCACAGCATTTCAGCCCTAACGGTGCATTCTGAAAAGTTGGGAAAATTGAAGCTTTAGAAAGAATTAAACCTTTGATTAAATGCATTAGGTTTTTTTTTTTGTTTTTTTTTTTTTCCAAAAAGAAAAGAAAGGTTGAGTTCTCTTTCTGTACTCCAATTTCTGCACTTGTAATGGTATTTTAATGTCTTTTTTAGGTCTATTCACATTCTTTAGAATATGAAATTTCTTCATAGAGGTGAAAGCAATGCATTTTTAAAAAAACATTGTTCATTCTATTATATTACCGATTTATCATTATTAAGACAATGATATGGAAACATGGAAAACTGGAAATAAATGTAAAAAGAGTGCTGAAATATCTTTAATGAAAACTACCCATGAAAAATGAACCATTGAGATCACGGATATAGGAAAATTATGTACATGTGGGAACTGTCTGTGACATATTCAAATTTCTAAATTGTTTTCCTGAACTCTGATTTATCAACTGAAGGCAGACAAGTTTCTCTAGCCTTTTTTTTTTTTTTAATTTTCCTTACATTTAAAAGCAGAAACCATGAAGGTACAGAAGTTTGTCATAAATACAACAAAGACAGGTCTTAAGGTTTTTTTCATGGCATATCTGTTTGTCTGCAGGTAATATGAAAACCTGCAAACACCTTGTCTGATCATTTCTATGCTTTCCAGAAGTATTCTTAGCCTAGTGTTTGTTTCATTTAATTGAAAACTGGGAAGATTTGAAATGCTTGGTTAAGAACGGCTACCCATTGACTGCAATTTTCTGCAGATACTTAAAGAGAAGCAGGATGTTCTATGGGGCAGGTGTGAATTTCTATCTTGACTGCTGAAAGCGAAGGGGTAGGATAACAAGGAAGCAGCGGGTAAGACAGTTGTCGTGAAAAGCTCATTATACGCTCCATGTCACCCCCCTCGGTAGGTCCACGTTACCTATCCCCTGTCTATGCACAGTCCTCCCCATTGCACATGCAAAAGCCCCTGCTAAGTCACTCAGCTGCCAGCAGGTAGCAGTGGAAGTAGATTTCTGTGCCGCTTGGTCTCATTGGGCATAACGCCCAACCTGCAGAAGCAACGCTGTGTGCTAACTTCCAGCAATTTACGGTTTTACAGCTTTCCTGCTATGATAATTTTCCTTCGTGATATTTGAAAACCTGTAACAGCCATTTGTGGCTGTAACCTAATATGCCATCAAAGAAAAAATTCCTGTGCTTGGTTAAGTGAAGCTACATGGTGTAGCACATTTACTGGAAATGCATTAATATCCATGTTGAATTTAAATGGGGTGATTAGCTTTGCTAATATCTGGTTCTTTAATATCTAAAATTCTTATTAGTCACTGCTCCTGTTGAACCCAGTGGAGATGAAATAGGAGTTTGTTTGTTAGGAAACAAAAAGTACTATTCAAGAGGTTCTTTTCCTTTATGGTAAATAGAAAAGGCACTTTAAAAAGTACCTGAACATTGCTGACTATAGATGCATTAAATCTTATACTTATTTACAAGTCTGAAATGATCCCTTTAGTGTTTCATCACACAGTCCATGAATGCCTTATTGCACAGTTTACTAACACAAGCGAGCTTTGATGAAGTGATTCTGTGTTTTCCTTATTGATTTAAGTAGGAATGACACTAATCAGTTCTTCATTAAATCTTTTAACACCAGAAAAAAGAAATACTTTCCTTCTGTTCCTATTTGAGAGAAAAGGTCTCTGATCACTGTATCAGCCTTGATGACTGGCAAAAAAGAAATCTAGTCATCATACTTTCCCTATTCTTGGTTTCTAGTTTGGCTACCTAATGAAATGAGATGGATCTGTACCACACCAGGAGTCTGTGTATCTGTGAGTCTAGTCTCAAAGTAGAAAAAGGACCCTTGCATCTAGTGCTTAGGAATGTCCACTCTTCTCAGTACTCATACATCTACTATATTTTTGGGGTTATATATTGTTATTCTCTTTGTGTTACAGGGGGAAGAAAAATGCTGTGTGGATTTGATATTAATCTCTGACTGGAAAATTTAAAAAGACCAGACAGCTTTTCTGGTCTTGTGATCTGTAAAGATTCTCATTGTAAACTACTAAGCCCATATTCACCATCTTCTGTTATTAATCACAGAAGCACAGAGCTAGAAGAACCTGAAGAAGTCATCTAGCCCGCACTGTTGTCCAAAAAAGTCAGCTATATCTTTGTCATTGGTAGACATCTTTGTAGTTGACCTGCAGTGCAACAAACTCCATGATATTCCCCTGCAGTCTGTTGCAAATCTTTTCCAATAGAGTTTCTTTTCCTAATGCCAGAGCAAACCCCTTCTTACTGCAGTTTAACTGTGTTATATCTGGTTCTATTTGTTCTGTGATATGAAGAATAGGGTTTCTTTCCCCCTGCTAGGAAAAGCATTTTCTGTTATGAAAACCTCACTTGAGTCTTCGCCCTCCGTTTCTTTCTTTCTTTTTATTCTTTTTTTTTTTTCTTTTTTACTAAATGATCTCAATCTTATCAGTCTTTGCTGGTAGATCATACATTCTAGATCAGTATTTGTATTCTGAAGTATTTCCAATTAGATTCCTTTACTCTGTGTAGGGCATTTAACACACTTGAGCGATCTTGAATTCTGAACAGATCATAAGTAAAATATCTGGTATCTTGTCATACTGTTGTTCATATATCCCAGTTCTGTCATTTGCCTTTTTCACATGATAAGGTTGTTGGTATATTCATTGCTAACTCATCTCTTTCTGCCTTATTTCTGTACCCCTTTTGTGAATAATTATGACATTTTAATTGATCTCCATCCATATTTGTGCAGTGGGGCATACCTACCTGTCTGTAATACTTCTTACCTGTCCTTATTGCAGTCATTCTAATTTTTCCAGCCCACTCTTCAATCTATAAGACACATAACTGAATTTTAATCCTGCTCCCCAAGATACTTACAGTCCTTCCAGCTTTGCAGTGTCTTCAGATTTAATAAGTGCACTCTCTTTTCCTTTACTGAACAGCGCTAGACTTAGAATCGAGAGGTTGAAACTAAGTACACTGGACTATTCTATTCTTCTTTTATAAAAATAACAATCCATTTGCTCTTTTTCAGTCTTCCAGCATCTCATCTGTCCTCCATAATTTTTCAAAGACTGCTAAGCCTTCTGAGCCTACATAATCAGCTAAGTCCCTTAAGATGAATGAAGTTTATCAGCACAGATGATCTGAGAATATCTATGTTATTTAAGCTCTATGTAACCTTTCCTCTTCCTATTACATAGTGAGATCTTATCTCTTTTTGCTGGTATTAATTGTCTGCTTTCACTTGATCTTTTAGTGAAAGCTAATGCAAAAAAGGTATTAAATTGGTTCAGTTTGTACTATGTTATGACTCTACAGATTACCCTCATTGTTGAGTTACAAACCAACATTTTCCTTTGTTTTCCTTAAATAAACACATAACAGGAAGAAATCTGAGTTACCATTTCCAGGCAAACTGCAGGCAGTTACATCATAGTCGTTGGATTACTTGCTCCCACTCGTGCTGTTGAATGGCTGTTTCAAAACCTGATGACTGTGATAGCCAGAACCTTCTAGGCTCCTGTCAAAATGTGCTTTTTACTCCTTCATACTGGTGTCTTGCAATTGCCCTGTGCTTGATTGATTTATCCAGAAGTTCTTTTTTTGAATCTGACAGCCTTATGGCAGAAATTTTTGTTCTAGCACCTAAATAAATTTAGCCTCAAAAAAAAATATTTTAAAGCACCATCATCTGTCATATTAAAAATGAATATGAAACAGATGATTGTATTAAACGTCTGTTGATGGTTAACAGTAGATCAATAGATCAATTATTAACAAATGAAATAAATTTTAAACTAATTTGAATGTTTTTCTGTACATTTCAGAAATATACAGATATCCTTTACACAGTCTTTTGTGGGACAGAGTACTAGTTTTCACCAGTGGAATGCTTCTTTAAATAATGATTTGGCAGTTTTGTTTAATCTAACCTTGAGAGTGTATTGTCAAAAAATACAATTAACTTCTAGTGTAGGATGTTCAGACTTAGGTTATTGACATAGGAGGTTATACACTTCACGTATAGTAGAGATCAAGGCAAGCACTGAAAATGAGCCTATTACTTGCAAGAATTGCTAACAGACTACTTTGTGATTTTTTGAAGAGCTTCATATTTTCACAAATGGGTAGACTTGGGCATCTCAGTGAAGAATAGAAGATCACTTTTACCAACAAAAGGCATTTCAAAAACTGTGTTTCACTCCTTGAAAATAAGGTCCAAGTTGGCGTACAGGGATTATAGCCTCATGCTGTTTCAGAGCAAAGAAATGGCTAAATGATACCATTACCTGCAGTAAAATTAAATTGACCTGTGTTACCAATTTGCTGGCTACTGGGATGAAACAACATTATTTGCTCTAACATTTTCTTTTAACAGCTAAGAAATTATTGGCAAAACAGTATTTTTTTTTTTTTTTCTCAACATATTGGTTGCAACAAATTGTAATGCAGTAACGTGGAAGTGCAGAAATAACAATAATCTCAATTCTTATTTTTTCTTTAAATAAATTGTGAGAACTATGCAATTACATATATACTAAATGTGCATTTGCTTCCATGTTCCTGGCTACTTCTACTCTGTGATTCTGCTGTGGCTTAGGAAGGTGTTCATTCAGCCTCCTCCTCCTGTGCTGCTCAGATATCTCAGGTACACCAGGGTTATGAGAAGCCCTGGGGAGCTGCAGGAGACGCCCTGGATTTGCAGCCCACTGGAGCATCCAGGGACATTTTCTCCTGTTCCAGGGCTGGCAAGTTGTATTAGCTTCTGAGGAGGGAAGGCCAGATCTTTTTTTTTTTTTTTTTTTTTTTTTTCTCTTTAGGCAGCAGAAAGGCAAGGGAAATGAAATTGCAGCTGGCTCTTAAGAATTCGAGGAAGCCTCCTGTTCTATATTTCAAGTCATTATATCTGGAAGTGGAACTATAAATCTAACTGAAGTAATTCCAGATAAAAGCAAAATTAAAAGATGAATTTGAAAACCTAGAGACTGCTCCTATTTCTCATTTTTTAAATCATATGGTCTAGAGTTCCATTCAGCTTCAGCTAAGTGCATGTCACAGTGCCAAGAAAACTTCAAGCGATAATTTGTAAAAGCCACTTGCTATAAAAGAAATACTGTGCATGAATGAACAATATTTATAAAACTGTAGTGACTCAGCCAAGACAAAACAGATTTACAACACAGAAAGTCAGGAACGTTTGTAACTTATGTGTCAAATTATGGATTAAAAAAAAAAAAAAAAAAAAAAAAAACACCAAAAAAACCTCTTTTTCCCTGTGGAAATCTAGAACTACTCAAAGACAGATCCAAAGTTTCTAAGTACAATAAATATACATTTCTCCCCTCATTTTCATGTTCTGGAAAATATTCTTTTTCAACAAAACAAAAAGGCTGTGTTTTGTCACAGATGTTTTGAATTTTCTAAAGAAAGTTTCTGTAACTACAAAATGTACCAAATCAGTTGTTCAAGACTGTCATAAATTCTGTAACTGTTATTGATTCACCTTTAGAAGATAAGAGGTAACTGGAATTTTTCAGGTCTATTAAGTTATCTGAGTCACTTTCGTCGTGGTTTTTTTCCTGAGAGTCTGGGGAAATGGTTTCCTCTGAAAACACAGTTACAGAGAAAGAAGGACAAAGGCTAGAAGCTTGAGTGTGGTGTGCTTCTCACCTCAGTCCACAAATAGATTGTAATGGCAAAAAAAGCAAATGTGACAATGAAATAATTGTCATAATGGTATCAGGCAGGCCACCTCAAATTCTGTATATCCAGAACATTAATCCCATATGTCTGTTTAAAAGTTCTCTTTGTGTGAAGTTGTTTTGTTCCTAAGTGTGCTGATTTAACAGTGTACCATCTTCTTAGGATATGGCTCCTCCAGGTAGCTAGCAAAAAGTAATGGAAGGCAGTATTTGATTTATTGCAGTTTTGATTATAATTGGAATGAGATTTAAATGGCAGTGCTTTTTTTCATGTATGGTTGTTAGGCAGTGCTGGAAGGAGCATATCTGGTTTAGAATTTGGTGTGACTGATTGAAGAGCAATCTGGTTGGTCAGCGAAATGCCAAGGCTCAAGTGTGTCTTACCATGAGTTGCAGGGATGGATGTGGGTTCAGAGATGGACAGAGCACAAAGATCCAGCGTATTCAAGTCTAACAAAAATTCTGAATCTTATAGCTAGTAACTGCAAAACATATTTTTATAAGTTTGTGTGTAATAAGCTGTATATCAGTTTATATCAGTTACTTTTGTTATTCTGATCTAGCAATCCAGATAAAGTGTCAAGTGTTTGATGATAATTTTAGCCACATTCATCTTTTTTTTAATATTATTTTTTGTTTTTTTTTTGTTTTTTTGGTTTCAATAATTCTAATGCAAGAACTGAGTGCCTCATAATAAAAGATCTGCTTCCTGTAACCCTGAAAGTGGGCTATTACAAGAAGCAGTGTCCTTGGCAATTTTGGGATAAAAAAAAATAAATCAGCAGCGTTAAAACTTTAGTTGAAAGAACATATGTTTTCAAGGACTTCCTCAGTCATGCTGTTTCCTTTTCAAGGTAAGCTGGTGTATTCTGACTCCCTAGGTTGTGGTACTGCAACATTAGGAAAACCCTTTGTGGTGGGCATCTGTTCTGTAGGTCATACACCTGAAAGGTATTCTAGACTCAAAACACAAACACATCAGGTTGTTATTCCTTTACAATTTGCCTCCAGATTAATCTGTTTAATATAGTTGCCAGTAACTTTTTATGTTGTTTCAACTTGCTCCTGGCAATTCTACTCTGAAGATGTGTTTGTGTTTATATTACTGAGGTGAAGAGTTATTAGATTGAAAACAGAGAAGAAGTTGAGTTTATTCAGATTTATTTTAAGAAGCTAAAAGTAGTATGGTTTACAAACTGTGACGATTATCACAGTTTATTCCCCAAGTGTGAAGTACTTATCATTGAGTATAAGCATTAAATATTGTTATTTAATGCAAAATTGAGAAATTACAAAAAAAAAAAAAAACTTTTTTAAAAAGTTAAAGATATATAAAAAAAAAAAAGATTTTTGCTAAAAGATATGGAATTAAAGTGCAACCCCATTTCCTGCTATAATATGCTGCAGGGAACTCCTGCAGCATTTCCTTCCTATAGCTATTGCTTTAGGCTTGCCCTTCCAAGAAAGATCTGAGAGTAGAAAGGCTTCAAATAAAAAAGAGAAAAGAAAATTATCTTTTTTTTAATTTGAAAACTTATGTCAACACAACATGAAAATGAATTAGTAAGCAATTTGAAATGCCCTACAATACTTATTTTATTCAATTACATATTTTTCATAGCTGTTGTCTTTTCTTAAATGAGGGATATATACAGATTAAGTCCATTAAGATTCGTGTTCGTATGTCAGATATGCCAATTTCAGAAACCGAGTTTCACAGGTTTTAAATTAACATGTTCTAAACAGTTTTTCAGTGTATACAGTTTAATCTATCGACACAATCTATATTAAAAAAACAAACAAACAAAAAAAAAAAAAAAACCTCACAGGTAAGCTATATTAGCACTGAATTTTTTTATAAATGTTATTTTCAATTCTTGCTTCATTCCCAAACTCAGCATCACCAAGACATTCCCATACTGTTGTGTTGTGTTGTGGGGGCCTTTTTATTTTATTTTTCTGTTGTTGGTGGTCTGTTTTATATTTGATATTCTTCTCAGGAACGGACTTACGCTGAATGCGCTTTTAAGTGACAGAGATTGCTCCCTTGAGCCAACGACATGAAAGAAACCTGGAAACCAGAAATAAATGGAGTTACTACCCAAAAGTACTTTGACTAGTCAGCATGCTGAATATTCTTTGAATACCTTACTTCACTTTCCAATACTGTCTCCTGCAATAAACTGGGGTTCAATGGTTTATATTTAGTCTATAGTTTTGTCTGTTGCCTACCAACAGTAGTGCATGACGTTCTTTATTTCTTCATGTGGTAGGCATAATGTGACATGACACATCTTAATGTTAAAGGCATGCAGTAATAACAAGCTACTGCAACACAGACAGGGAAACCACCTACGTGGATATAATCAGACAGATGCAAGCTTACTCTGCCCAGTCTTAAACCGACGGGACATGAGCCAGCTCTAGTCTGGAAACCACATAAATGTGTTAGTATGGAGATTTCAGCAGGAGATGAAGGGGCTGCAAATCAGAACCATCTTTTGTCCGTCAGGAGTGGGGTGAGGCTAATCAAACTTAGCTCTGCAAACATGTTGCTGTCATTGCTGTTTCTGTATGTAGTTATTTTCATTACTGGCATGCAGCCTGCATTTTCTGTCCATGTTTATCAAATTCTTTATTCCATGTTTTAAATCAGTTACCTGGTGAAAATCCTGTTCTTACATTGGTTTCTCTCCAGCATTGTATTTTAAAGTCTATAAAGCCTTGTAAATGACTTTATGAAAATGAGTGCAGACTCTTCCCCTTCTTTGCAACATCATCTTTATCTTTACACCAGCTCTTGCACACTAAAGAATAATAATAATAACAGAAAATAAGAGTAGTGTGCCAAGTGGCATTCTCTATAAATACATTTTAAAATATTGACAATATTACTTTCAAATTTGCTGTATGAACAGTACAGTAAAATATAAAGTTAGCAATTCTTGTGGCTGTTTACTACTTTTGATTCCTCTCACTTCCGTCTCTGCTGACTATTTCAAAGAGGACATCAAACCTACCTATCCTTGTGGCCCTAGTACTTTCTCCTCTACCTGTCCTTCACTCCTTCACCTATATCAAATGCTCTATTTATCCTTTAAAGACTCCACTTGTCCCAGTAATTTCAGGTACCATTGCCTTTTAACATTATGTAGACACAGCTGCAACTTTTCATCTCTCTTCAGTTTCTTTCTTTTTCTGTTCCCCACATTATAATAATGGTTTCAGCAAAAGGAGAGTAAAATCTCAGGTACTTCTGTCAGTCTTCTGCCTCACACAATACCCTTTGACTTTCCCCTTTATACTCTTCCCTTTTGTCAGTGGCTCACTCAGTGGTATTTTCTTCAGCCTTATTTCACAGGATCGAAAGAGCATACCTTCTTCTCCTCTCACTATTTGCCCCAGTCTGTTCTACTTCTGGAGAGTCACAAGCCTTTCTCTTCCATTCCTTTAACCTCAGCTTATTCTGCATTTTTCTGCCTCATTTTCTGTCATCCTTAAATTGCCAGAAGGTTAGTTCCTCATTAATTCCCTGTCTTCACAGATGTGAACACAGCTCTGATACACTTCCCACTCACACACGTTTATAAGCTGGCTCTTAGCCCTCTCTTTCAGATGAAAATCCTGTACGCTTTCCAGTCTACCAAGGGCAAAGTCTTCTGTTAATAGACAGATAACCAAGGGACATAAACTTTACTAACTGGCAGGTGGTAAACCCTTAAAAACTATAGCAAACAAGATTTGCAAAGGCAGTTCTTCCCAGTTCTGAGCTGCTCAGAAGTTGCTAATTCAGCGGCTGTTCATTGTTCTTGCTGGTTCCTAGGACATTTGCACCTATGAGTGGCAGAAGTTCCTTCCAAAAATTTGGTCCATCCCTTTTTTCTCATTTTAAGAAGAGTCTGCAAGCTGACTAAAAGAATAATCCCCGTATATTTTTGTTCTTCTCTATAGAACCGTGTAAGAAATTTTGGTTTGTGCACTCAGAAAAATGTAGGGGCCAGTTTTGGTACCAGGTTCACTGGCATATAATGAAGTTAACGGAGTTAAAGCAAATTTAAGTCAAGCAGTAGGGAATAAGCATAGATAAGAGGATAGATATGTTTGCAGTTGGAGCCTTTGGTTGCCTTGGTCTGTGTTTGATGGAATCTTTGAACAAGAATATAACATGGTTTAATACAGGAATTTTTAAATCCTGAATACTTGCCTTACTTTTAACTGGTTCATTTATTTGAAAATAACCTTTTTTTTACAGAGTTTGTTTTCATTTCATAGGGTGTTGTTATATGGATTTATAAGGATGTATTCTGAGATTATCAATTCAGTTGAAATAAAACACTGTGCTGGGGCACAGCTGCTCTATATGTATAATAGACAGTTAATTGATTTTTTTTTTTTTTTCACCTATAGGAAACACACAGTGCAATAAAATGCCTGTAGACTAAACACAGTTCTTAGAAATCAAAAAGAAAATAAGAATCAATCTCATCCATTCCAACTGTGGCTTAGAGAGACAATTTTGCAAAGTTCTTAAAGCTCTCTTTTAACACCATGGGTCTCCTGGTTGTGTTGCTTAGACTCCCCGCAATCATGCTCTCGTTTACAGGCCTGACATGACTGATTTCCCCAGAAAAGTTATCCATTATCGGATGGCAGGAGATAAACCCATCAAAAGGTGTAACAAACAAATAAGAACTTATTTGAAGAGTGGCATTATCCTATTTCTGTCAGGAAGTGTGAGCAAATAGCCAAGAGTTTATCGTATTTATGAAGAGGAAGGCTATTTGGAAGAAGATTTTTTTTTCTTCTTTCACTGTTGTCTCTTTAATCTGGAGCTGCAGCAGTGGATATGCTATTTTATAAATGGTAAGCTTTATCAGAAATACGGTAAAGCATTTTACCAAGTTATCCTCTTCGTATCAGTGACGTGAAGCTAGAAGAGTGGAAATTCTTTTCCCCTCTAGTTTCCAATAACCTACCAGTATTTGCAGCCATAAATAGATAAATATAGACAAATAAAGCACATCTACATGTTAGGCAAACAGTTTGTCCTCTTTTTTAATGTATGTTTTATTACAAGTCACAAATATTTTTGCCAGTGGCTTGGGTTGGAAGGAACCTCAAGGATCATCAAGTTCCTACCCCTCTGCCACAGGCAGGGCTGCTAGATCCCATGCTAGACCAGGTTTCCCATGGTCCCATCCAGCCTGGCCTTGAACACCTCCAGGGATGGAGGTAATAGCAAGTTCCAAAAATAACAGCTAAATAAAGATGTAGGTAACTTTTAAGCTTTCTGTTTAAAATACTTGAAAATACTCTGGTTTTAATCCAGACAGATACAAGAAATTATTTTATTACCTGTTTATTATTTCACCAAAGGTTATGGTGAAAACCCCATAAACGAAGCAATCTCCTTTACCACTAGTTATATTATACTTATCATAAAATACTCTTCTCATTTTGTACTTGTTATTTATATACTTTGCTTTGTCCCAGTGACAACCCTGTTAATATATTTTATTGTTAAATTATTATGATCCAATTGCCTATTTTGAATGTTCCACACATATGGCTTTTAAATGAGAGTTGATACAATTGGAAGGAGTTTCTTTCTGTTTGTATGACTACAGAGCAAGGTGAAGTCTGGAATTCAGGGGCTTCAAAGGACTCCCTGTGTTCCAAGGATACCTTCAGTTCTCTCCAAATTGCAGGACTAGTTTTGTTGTGATAGTTTCTGAAATCCAGGCCATTCTTTATAAGGCAGTACACATGTATATATAACTGAATGGCCTTCAGCTTATGAACAGGGCCTTAGAAAGTGTATCTGCTTCTACTGCATGCCCTTTGCAGAGTTTTGATCACGTTTGTTAAACGTTGAGTCCTTATGTCTCCTGTTTGTATAGACAACTGTAATGCAGAGGAAGTGAGGATATAAATTACATTATAGTTAATTATAATAATGCTTAGTGGCCCTTCTAAGTTCTTCCAGTTGTGACAGGCAAAATGAAAACAATAAGCAGAAAAATGTAGGGAGTTTACTTCTAGGCTTCCACAGGAATGTCTGTGAAAGACTGTCCGGAATAGCGCTCCTAGGGTCTCTTTAACCAAGGTTACACTTGTAGCAGCTCACAGGTTTCTCACTGAAGCAACGAGTCAGAGTCTCTACCATTCTGGCAGGGGTTATAATGCATTTTATTTGAGGAAACTCAAAGCAAGAGATGTGAGTAAAACACAGCTCACAGTGCAGGTGGTGACTGAAGTGACCACTGTGTTCAAGTTTGTAGTGAGTTAGATTGTAGTCTTGATGAACACTGATCACTCTACTGAAACTAGGAATATCACAGCTTGTAGAAAATTGCAAATACTGATATTTTTCTATATGCATGTATCAACTGTCAGTACCTGACAGAGTAATTTCTCACCACAGTCTCCTGGATAGAGTAGATGATTCAATATCAGCATCAGTGAGCTGTAAATGCTAGGGTAGACTATTAAAACTAGTGGAAAAAGTCTGATATTTTCACCTAGTATTCATGTTCTTTCTATACCTCACTATCTCTATTTGGCCTAGTCAACTTTTCCATGGTCTTATCTGTAAGAACTTAAATTTCATAAAATTGTAATAGCTGAATCATTCATGTGTTTGTAAGAAATCTAAGTCAAATATACTCACAGCAGTAATATTTGAGAAAAATGTGTGCAATTTGTTGTAAGGGAGCTGTACTTTCCATCTTCACTCCATTCCTCATTTACCTGGTACTTGTTCAGAAGTAGCATATCTGTTTTGAAATACTCTGAAGGAATTTTATTCCTTGATATATCTTATCACCTGTAGTTATCATAAACATAGCTAAGAAAATAAGTTACAGATCAACAAATACTTTAAGAGATTGGATTATTATAGTAACTTATTCAAACAAAAACCTATTTCTTAGTGGCTCCCCCCCAAAAAAAAGTGAATTAAATTTATATATAACATTTACATATTATATAAGCCAATGCAGTAACTTTAACATTATGTATGTAATACATATGTTGCTACATAATGTCTGATGAGTTACAAGAAAGTAGAGCTGTGAGGGACAAGTCTGATTAAATTCTGCAGTGAATCTGCATTGTACTGAAGGATATGATTTTTTGAGAACTTAAGCGTAATGAAAACAGTAGGTTTGGTGCTGTTCATACTATCCGTAAGATGGATGGGAAAACAAAAAAAAATCCACAAACCATAGCTAGAGATGCTACAAAACAGATAGGGAAAACTTTACTGCAAAACAGGGATCTTTTCAAGTTTTTGGTGTAGATGAGACCTGGACAGCAACAGAAAATGTTTGATAGCTTGTGGTTGAACATAGAATGTTTAAAAGGGTAACTGGAGATCTTATGCAAACCTTTTAAGATCTGATCTCCCAACTTTCTTAGTCTTTTGGTGATCATGGCTTTACACCTTGTTACACTGTGTGCCATGATGACTTCAAAAGATTCTTCATGTACTTGAAGTTTCAGCCAATGTTATATTTTACAAAGAGAAAATAATGCATACAAATATATGTAGCTCTCCTGGTTATATCTGTTCTCTATCTATTCAACAAGTGAAACACGTAGAATAATAGAATTGTTTGTGTCGGAAGGGACTTTTAAGATCATCCAGTTCCAATCCCCCTGCTCTATTCAGGGACACTGCCCACTAGACCAGGTTACTTGAAGCCCCGTCTAGCCTAGACTTGAAGGTTTCCAAGGAGGGGGCATCCACAGCCTATCTGGGCAATCCTTAAAGATCAAACAGACAGGAAATTATTTCTGATACTTTGTTATTTGAGTGTTTTTCAAATACGTAGTCTAAATCTGTCCTCTTCCAATTTCAAACCATTTCCCCTTGTCTTGTTGCTCCATGCCCTTACAAGAAGTCCCTCCCCAGCTTTCCAGCTACCCTTCTGGTCTGGAAGGCCGTTTTCCCCCAGAGCCTTCTCTTCTCCAGGCTGAAGAGCCCCAGCTTACTCAGCTTGTCCCCATAGGTGTGCTTCAGCCCTCTGATCATCTTTGTGGCCCCCCTCTGGATTCACTCCAACACTCCATGTCCTTCTTGTGGGACCCCAGTAACTCTAGGTGGGGTCTCATGAGAGCAGAGTAGAGGGGCAGAGTCACCTCCCTCGATCTGCTGGTCATGTTTCTCTTGATGCAACCCAGAATATGGTTGGCCTTGTGGGCTGCAAATGCACATTGCCTGACCACATTGGATTTTTCATCCACTGACACTCCCAAGTCTCTTCTCCCGACCTCCGTCTGTGCTTGAGATTGCACTGACCCAGCTAGAAGACCTTGCACTCAGCCTTGTTGAACTTGGTGAGACTGGCATACGCTCACCTCTCAAACCTATCCAGGTACCTCTGGATGGCATCCCTTCCCTCTTGTGTGTCAACTGCACCACTCAACTTGGTGTCATTTCTAAACTTGCTGAGGGTGCACTCAAACTTACTGTCCACGTCCAATGTTAATTAACACCAGTCCAAGCACTGACCTCTGTGGAAAGCCACTTGTCACAGGTCTCCTCTTGGACAGTGAGCGTTGACTGCAACTCTCCAATTGCAACCACCCAGACAGTTCCTTATCCAGTGAGTGGTCCATCCATCAAATTCAACCTTCTCCATATTTAAGTAGATTTGAGTCCTATTTTCTAAACAATGCATTTCAAGCTAGCTCAGGATAAAAACTAGCTTTTCCCACGAGACAAACTAATTTCACAATCCCTATATGTAAATCTCATCAGTAAGGCAGTAGGTCTTCGAGATGGATGGGGCTTCTTCTATGTGTAACTGCATAATTGACTGTTTCAGACAGATGCACATATAAACAAACACCGTCTTTTTCCAAAACAAACAAACAAACAAAACAATGTTTGAAGGGATATAGTTAACCTGAAATCCTGTTGCTATCTGGAAAATGTCTGACAAGAGGAGACAGTGCCTAACTATTTAATACTGAAGTGAAGAGGTGAAAATAACTGTACCCAATCATGTCAGTTACCTGAAGATGAATAAGTGAGAGATTGAGACTCCCTTCCTGCAGTGCCACCGATTTATAACGATGGTAGGTTTGGCTGAAACAATAACAGGCTTTTAGAAAGGCTAGAGAAGTGTGGCTTTGTTTGTTGAGATCCTTTTAAATTCAGTGAGGAATACTCATGTCTGAAGGTATGCTTCACTGGCTATTGTGTGGATTGTTATCTGTCTCAGGGATATTCACAGAACCCAGGCACTAATCCCAAGGAAATAACATTGTTTTTTACTTAATTAACAATTTGTGTTAACTCTTGTAACTGTCTAGTAACCAACTTTGTCCCCACAAGGACTTTCTGCCTTCTCAAAGAGAAATCATTTTGCATTATTTATACATACGAATGAAGCCCCTGGCCTTTGTGTGTGAATAATGGATTTCTGTATCCTCATGCCTAGATTTATCCCATACTCTCAGGATTCTGGCCAGAAATATTTTCCATTCTTGTAGGTGCTGGAGATGCTTTTTAATAGTGTGCATCATAGAGGGGACATCGTTTCTATTCTAGTGTCCTGCAATTTAAAGTATAGCGCTTGAGATAAATAAACACATGCATGGAGTGACATGAGAGTGCTGTGCGCTGTATCTAGATCCTGTGAATTCTACAGTTTACCAATTAAATAATTTAATACTGAAATTTTAGACTGGGCAATATTTTCTTTGGTTAAGACAGCTGTTTTCTGATTAATGTTTTTAATTTTAAGCAATGTCTAATACACAGAATAATAAAAGTGATAGTTCAGCTTACAGTGAGTTAAGGATGTTTCTGAGAATACACAAGAGGTTTTTAAGAGACTTCCAATGTTTATGTTTACAGAACAGAAGCTCACAAATTAACCCAAATACGTTTTCCTCATATTTTACTGTGTTAGCATAATTCTCATTTTAATAATCTCAGCTCTGTGTCTTTGAGCAGTGCTTGTACTTGTAAGGTTGTATTCTAGTTAAAATAGTAAGATAACAGTGAAAGAATAAAATAGTATTTGCAATTGACTGCAGGGATAACGAGGAGGAAAGTAATACATGCAGCATTGTTAATGATACAATTTCAAGAAGGTTAATAGGAAAAATAACATATACGTAAAGAATGTAAGGATCTCATCATATACACCACTTTTTTAAACTCCCACATCTTTGGCATTATGTCAGCAATGCTATCCTTCACACACAGACATCAACTGTCCCTGTTTGGAGCTGGCTTATACCTTTCCCTTCCAACCCATTCTTCGGTCCATAGCTGATGCAGAGGATCTCTGTTTGATCATGTGGAGCACAGTGTTGTTCTCAAGTATTAATCACAGCCTTTGTGTCCATCCAATTCCAAGCAAGTGAACTGAATCTCCTGAAGTACAAAGAAGTCTCTTAAACCCAGTTGTCCAGTAAAATTGCTCTGTTTAATACCTTTAAGTTTACAAAAACAGCTTTTCTGATATTCATCCTCTCTCAGCAGAGTTCACAATGTCAGGAAACAATAGCCAGTGTCAGTGGAGACTGCACCTTGTGCAAGAAGGGTGGATGGCAGTCTCCATCCCCATGCAGAAGTAAACATAACTAAACACTGTGTTTTTTCTATTTTCTCTGGCTGACCTCCACTGTTGTAGCTGAGCTTTCCTCTTGTGATATTTGCCAGGTTATATAAAAAAAGATGTGCCTCCTGGCTGAAATGATGAAACTTAAAGCCTGTTCTCAGGCTGTGGAAGCCTGATGGATGTGAAACAGCTGGCGGTCTGTGGCTGGGCTCCGAAAGGAAGTCTGATAGATGCAATTTGTGCTATGCTTAAAAGTAAAAGATGAAATTTTTCTGCTTTAGACTGATGTATAGAAATCTGCACAATGTAATTTTGCTGATTCAAATATTTTTAAGAACATGTATAGCGGTGACTTATTGGAGTGGAACATTAAAATTAAGTATTTCCTGGTAAATCAAACTGTCATAGAAAGGGAGCAATATATAGAAAAAGTATAATATTTTTGCCTTTTCAATATCTTGCATTTGAGGTAACCAATGTTGCAAGTAACTGAGGTATGCAGATTTCACCAGGAAAAAGAAAAGTTGAAAGAAAGTTTCAGGGGAAAGAAAAGTGCAGTGTTTGATACGAAAGACGACAGGAAGTGGAACTTTCTCTCGCAGCCAAGAATGGTGACAGAGGGTGAGGTCACAAAAGCAGCAAGTGAAGTGTCATCACTGACAACAAACAGCAGGCACAAAAGCCAAGAGAAGATAATATTTAGATGCCAAAGATACAAGTGACATAGTACTGACTGTTGGTTTAGCTAACAAGTGATAAACTGTTTTCTTGTAAGATTGATTTCATTGAAGAAAGGAAGTAAGAGTAGCTTATTTGGGGTTCACTAGAAATGAAAAGTTTAGACAACTTGAAGGGCAGCTAATGATTGATGGATTAAGTGGGGCATAGGTAAGTTATTGTTCTTAGGTAGGGGGAATATTGATAGCACAGAGAAAAATACCAGTTACTGAATCAAATATCATGGAAGAAGAAGGAGGAAAATTAATGTTAATTTATTCTGAAAATATTTCAGAATATTCAGATGAGGAACAGGAAGGTTACAAATAGAGAATTCTTGACCAATATATGTACATCCCTGGACATAGGAAATTGTGACTAGGTAAGATCAGGGATCTGCTGAAGTCATGTCCAAAATTTTCAAATTCACTCAAAGAACACAAAAAATACGCAGAAAAAAAAAAAAATCTTGGAAATTAACAGAGAGCATCCTTATGTCCTTATAAATAGAAAGTTGTTTAGAAGTGTTGAGACAGGAAAGAGAATAAACTTACAGCAGAAACTTGAGAATACTGACCTGAAAGCTCTGTAAAATGACCTTATTTTTTTTTTCTAAGCAGAATATAATTGTGATTTAACACCGATGAAATTGATAAATGGAGATTTACAATGAATTTTGTGGCAATCATAGACAGAGCTAGAGCTGAATATTTATTCAGTACATTCAAATAGGTGAGTTCTGCGTGTGTGTGTATATTTAGCAAATTTAATTAAGGGCTGATATTTAAGTAGGCATTACATTAGACCATAGTTAAAATCATTCATCCCTCAAAGCTTTTAGAAAGCATTTACATACCGATTTAGGGTACAGCTGCAGAATATCCTTTCTCAGAATATTCTGAGAAATAGAACTGTATTGAAAGTTAAATAATATCTTTAAAATATAATGTATTTGTTCTTTATTGTTCAGTCAGCATAAATTGATTGATAAATAGTCACATTCATTCATAGTCACATAATCTCAAAAATTGCTGTAACGCACATGCATTAAAGGACATGGGGATCCCACATGGAAATACAAAGTACTGCGTACCTTCATGATCTACGACATCTTTTTGGCCAGGTTATATAGAAATTTCAGTTCACTGGAATTTTCAAGTTTGGTTTTGCATTTATTCATAATAACCTCACTCTTTTGGATGTGGGAAGTTTATCAATCTTCAAACGTATAATTATGCCCATTTCCCTTGAAAAATGTAATCCAATAGACAAACTTGAGTGCAACCACATCTGTCATTCAGCAGAGTCATTCTGTGACTTGCACAGTAGTTTGCTCTGGATAAATTCATTGTGATTGATTTCTGTCAAGGTTTTATCAATGTTTTATCAATGTTTTATGCTTACCCAGTTTCAAACAGTGGACACCCAGGAAAGAGTTGCTAGGATCACCCTTACTGGTGGGAAAGAAACCTTTGTGGGATGAATAGGTTCTTTGTCTTTAAAAAAAGCATGACACTGGATTCAGGATTGTCCAGCAGTATTTCTACCTTATGGATTCTGTGTGTCATCATGCCGCATATTCTCAAGGGGACGTGAGTAGGGTCTGCTTCTTCTGTCTTACTGTCTGACTTCATGAAACATGTAGGAGTGCCTTGAGAGCTTTATCTATCAGTCAGACTGGGTGAAAGTTGGCAGTAAGCTCTGAGGTTACTATTTGGACACCAGAAGAAAAGCATATAAATGGCATAATCAGAAAAAAGAAACAACACCTTATTCCTTATGATTTATTTCATGAGCACATAATTCATAAATTCATGGAAGGTATTTTTTGGGTACATTTATATGATCTCTGTTTTCCTAATGGAAAAAAATTTTCTGCAATGTTATCTGTAGCCTGTCTGCTCTGATGTTTATCACTTTATCTAACTTCCAGTTTTTACATTTGTTTAATGTCATAAAACACAATATGGTGTACTCCCAGTTTTCTAGCTTTGTAGGTATCACATAGCTGAAAAGGTACAGGAACTACTAGAGTCCTACATACATACATACATATGTATGTATATGTATGTATATATGTATATATATCTTTCAGGAATTATCTAAAGTATAGTTTATATATGTTTTTCTAAAATGCAAGAATGTTACTCAGGATAGCTTAAATAGCTGAAGAGATTTGCCTGTTCGCAGAATGGTTTAAATGGCAGAATCTGAAGTGCTATGTGATATATCCTGCTACTTGTTCTTTCCAGCATCCCATTGCACACTTCAGACATTCTAAGGGACGTGAGGCAGAGTGGCAGGGGACTTCATATTCCCACATGTCTTGGGAAGATTGAGCAGAGAACAGTAATGTGAAATCCAAAGGGAAAGGCTAATTGGTATGCTAAAATACGTAATATGAAATTCAGCTGAAAATAAACGTGTTTCATCAAAAAAGGCATAGTAATGATTTGTGTACATGTAGAGTGTGGGCAGTTTAAACACTGACTAACAGATTGGACATTGATTACTGGGAATACAGAACACATTCTCATTTATATTGTTTGATGGAGAATCGTTACTACTTTGCCTATAATTGCCATAATTTATCATTTTGTTAAAATTTGCCAGAAATATACTATCTGCCTATACTTCCATTCTGACAGCACATAATTATGTTCTTTGCTCAGTTGCTAATTGCCTTTAACATACATTTAACTATAAAAATAATAATATTAATTCAAAGATTATTCAAAGACAATAGGTAAATAACAATTTGTTGAACTTTTTATACCAGTTATGATTCTGATTTTATAGCTTGATGGATTGGTAAAGATGTTAAAATGGTAGATTATGTCTTTGTAAATGATAAGGGAAGAATTCTCATGTTTTTATATATACTTGAGTGTATTTCAGAAGTTCATAATCAGGTAAATTGTAGTGTATCAAGCACCAGCATAAAAGTTTGTTTGCTAAACAAAAAAA
>PPHD01009958.1:0-10850 GCA_002909625.1 Bambusicola thoracicus | reverse complement strand
CCCCCTCCCCCCCCCCAACCCCACAGCTGCACCGCGCTCCCCCGGCACAGGAACCCCCCCCGGGGTGCCACACTGCACGAGGAAACAGCCCCCGGAGCCCTCTTAGATCACACACAGCTCTTGTGCTCTTTAGAAGGTGTGAATTAGACGAGCTTGTGAACCCGGTTGGCACTGAGAGAAAGAATGGAGGGCTATGGGGACTTCCCTTTGGAGCCACGCAGTGGGCTGAAAGCACAAACAGCATTGCCTGCTTAAAGGGCTCTGCAAACAAAGCAGCCATCCCACAGCAAGCCGGCAGCAACGCTCTGATGGAGTACCAATGCACCGAGCACCCCTCGCACAGCTGAGACGTGTGATTTCTTTCTAGTTGGTATTTACTGAAAACATGACCAAAAAAGGTGCACAGTGAGGCACTGCAGCCTGCAGCCGTCCCACTGCAGCACCGGCAGCTTCTGCCACTGAGATGCACCCTGCACAGAGCTGCATCCTGCATGGGAGCTGCATCCTGCAGTTACTGCCACGCATGTGCCTGCTAGCAGCAGTATCAGCACGGATACCCATGGGTGTCAGCATGCAGCTGGGGCTGCTGGCACAGAAGGCCGGCCATCCCACTGGGGGGCTTTGGGTGGCATCTCCTCAGCGAAAGCCAAAGCAATTTGACTGTTATCCTCAAACATGTGGGGATCTCCTGTTTTATTAAGTAAGCTCTAAAATGCTGTTGAAACTCTTCATTAAGACTTAATCCTCCAGCCTTAAAACAATCTAATAGCGTGGTATTTCCACAGCAGAAGTGATCCCTGTCTGTATCTGGCAGCCCTTCCAGTTCTCTAAGGATGAACATAAATTCAATCAGACCAAATTAAAGCCGAACGCCCACAAGCCACGTTACACCTTAATTGGGGCTATTAATGGTTTTGGAAGAGCCGCACAACGGCAGAGCTTCCGACGAGGGCAGGGCATGCATGCTGCCCATCTGCAGCAATGACTCCGGCAGAGATGCATTTGTGCTGATGCTGTCAGAAAGGACAGAAGTCCTCTCCTAGTCTGATGGCTGAGCAGTACCCACACACAGCTCGGAATCGACCCACACCACGAGGGCCACCCGGCCCCACAGCCCCACCACGTGCACTTGGAGACGCCCCATCGCCTTTGCCATGTTTCTGCACCAGGTCTGACTTCGGCTGAGCCCATCCAGTCTGTTAGCAGCTGCCAAGAGCATGAAGTAATGAGAAAGGATAGGGAGAGAGAGCTGAGTGTGTTCCAGCAGCGCTGTGCGAGCACACCCAGCACGGCCCGCGGCTGTCAGCACTGCTGGAGCAGCCTCATTAGCTAATTGGCCTTTAATGACTGACCAGACTGGGTGCGTTCCTCGGTGCCACCTTCCCTGTGCTGTCAGCCTGTTCATCCTTGCTGATGGAAACCCAAAGCCCACACAGCAACCCTGCCCACAGTGAGCAGCACTGACTGCAACAAGCCCCGTATGCTGCAGGGCAAGAGAGGCTGGGGGTGCCCCCTCCCTGGAAGCACTCGATGGATGGATGGGGCTGTGAGCAGCCTGGCCTAAGGGAGGCGTCCTGTAGAGGCCTGTAGCAGAGGGTTGGAATGGGATGATCTTAAAGTTCCCTTCCAACCAAACCATTGTATGATTCTTCCCAGGGACCGGAGCCATTACCATGGGGGAGAACTCCCAGGTGCTGCACTGCACCCAGGTATCCCTCCAGCAAGTGCTGCTCGTTGAAGGGGAAAGCATCCAAGGGAAATTCTGCCTCGATGGCATTAACATGGGAACGCAACGCATCCAAGCCACTCTGCCCCGCGGTGAATTCTGAACATGCCTGCACTGCGGAGGGCCGCTTCATTTCCAAGCCTCATTCACACGACGGAACGGAATTTTCAGCAGATAAATGCCCATAAATCTCCGTGCCCTATTATGACTGCTGGCTAACGAGCAGGAGCCCATGCGGCCTGCAGCGTGCGCTGCGCCCCAATGTGGGGCTGCAATAACACACCGAGACCAGAGCCGGGGCCGAGTGCCACAGGTGCACTAATATAGGCATTAGTGAATGATTAGGCCTCGTAAAATATATGAATGCTGTTTCTTTAAGAAGCCATAAAATTTTATTGAGGAAAAAATCCATGTGCGAGGCTTTGGGTTCGTTTCATGCGGTCATTCCGAATTTCACTCATTTCTGACAGGACTATGATAATTAAAACTGCGGCCCTGGGTCTGGTTTCCATAAAGTCCATCTGGCCTTCCGCGACGCAGAGGTTGGAAGCAGCACGTAATTGCCCGGGCAGCAAATAACTATTTTGCCATCCGCGGTTTAATTTTGTCCCTGCAGCGGGGGAGCCGAGTTGGAGGGGCAAAGATCATTACTGCGGAGCGGGGAAGAGGGGCTCCCAGCAGCCTGCTGGCCATGTTTGTTGAAATGCTTGACACCGACGGGCCCCATTAATGCGCGGGTTAGATACAATCTGTGGAAAAGGGGTCTATTATAAAGGGATTATTTGGAAGTGTTCTGTAGGTGGGGGTGGGTGCGATTGAAGGACTTAAAACTGTGACATTAACCCTTAGGGCACGCGGAGCGGTAACAAACCTGGCATTAAAGGGCTGGTGTTTGTCACCATGTCTTCGCTTCCCTCCTTCTCCGCCACAAGGTCAAAGGGATTAACAGCATCCACAATGCGCCCGGCCGCGTGCTGAAGGTGCAGCTCGTTTCTGCCCAGCAGCAGCAGAAACTCCCTCTGCTCCCCAAACGGAACTGTTAGCCGAGGAAACAAACCCCAGTGCCACGCTCAGACTCATTGGGTGTACTCACACGCGCTTACAAGAGGGCCAAAAGGAAGCCAACGCAACGCAGAGGTGACAGGAGGTGCTGCAGAGTGCCGCTCCAATGTCCCCAATGCCACCTCGCTGGGTTTGACTGCAGAGCACAGCAGCAGCATTGGGAACGTCCATCTCTGCACCAAATGGGCTTTCTGCTCCCTTCTGCTCCTATTAAACGGCAAGTCCAACAAATGCATTTCCTCCTGGCTGAGGATGAGGCACTGCCGCGCCAACCATGCGCAATGACCATGGGTTCTTTCCCACTTGGGTTACTCTGTGATACTACAAAGTGTTCCCCATTAACAAAGTGTTGATTAAAAAACATAAATTAGGAAGAAAAATAAAAACCAACCCCAAAGGTTTTCAAACCTTTCCCTTTCAGCACATGAGCCCAATCCCCAAAAGCTCAAGGGGATGAAGTCTTTTTCTTGATGAGTGCTGACGTGGTAGCATGTTACATGCGTGCTGCATGCTTAATTGACTTGCCATGCCTTTCATTAGCCAACCGTGAAGCCAACTATCCAATCTCTCACCTACTGAAGCCAACCAGCCAATCTCTTACCTACTGAAGCCAACAAGTCAAACTCTTACCTACTGAAGCCAACCAGCCAAACTCTTACCTACTGAAGCCAACCAGCCATACCCTTACCTAACACAGCCCCATTGTAACCCCACCGCACAGCCATCCCAATGGGGCACAACACCCACCCACCTCCCAACCAACCCCACTGCCGCTGGGACAGCTCTCAGACGACAGCCCCAACCATCCCATTTTCCCGTGCCAAAGCCTATGCTGAAATCACAGCCACGAACGGTGCTGTTCTTGGAAACGACACTAAAAAGTACTCCTGCAAACACTGTAGAAGTGTTACACCTATGACTTTTCCAAATCAAAGGGAGAGAGGTTTTGGTAAGCAAAGTAAGCTTGAGGTTGCCAAAAAATCCTGAAAAGGTCTCTCAGAAGGGAAGAGAAAAAAAAAGAAAAGAAGCAGAATAAAAGAAGCTGTGAAAGTTTATGAGGATAAACACTGCTGACAGGTGGAGTAGAAGCTGAAATCCGAACTCGAAAGTAACTGCAAATAAAGATTTGTTACAGATGGTTTTAATATGACCTAACACTAGGATGCCAGCTACAGTATCACTTTTTCCTGTAGGCTGGACAAAACTAATAACACGGTTATGGAAACATGCTTCCCTCGCACAGATACAAGAGGAATAAATGGCGTTGAATACGCGCTGTCCTCCTCGGAGGGCAGGCAGGATCAGTGCGGGGCTGCTAAAGAGGCACAGGGCTGCAGCATGTGGATGGGAGCTGTGGGGAGGGGATGTCGGGGTGGGGGGGAGCCCACCCTGGAGCCGGGGGTGGGTGGGGGCTGCGCCGCCCATCTTTTGACCCTGGAAAGTAATCCTGCTCTGTCTTCTAATGGCTGCGTCGGTTTGGATGCACGATATCCTCTCTGCTCCCTTGGCGTCATCACCGCGCTGCCGGCACCAGTTTGCAGAGGAGAGATGTAAGGTGAAAATCATACGGATCGCATCTAATTCCATTCGTAAGGCCAAAAGCTCTGCAGTGAGTGCTGCCGCAATGGCACAAATACAGCACTGAGAAACCCCACCTGGCCGGGGGAGCGCTTCGTATGAGTGAGCCATGTGGGTTTGCTTGGGGGGAGCTCTGGGATTGGGCAGAGGAGACACAGCCAGCAATGTAAAGGAGCCAACATTCCCAGTGGTTCTACAGACCCTTACAGCAGGCGCAGACCGAGGGCAGATGGAGACCCATCCGTCAGCCCGTGCCCATGGGCTCATGCAGGGCGCAGTGCTGAGCACAGCGCTGCTGGGAGAGCAGCAGCAGCAATTGTAAAACTTTACCACTCACCTCATGTAACTTTTGTTTTACACTCGATTGACTTTTATTACCAACTCCAAAGAATAAAGCGGAGAATTAGAAACAGCCATTTTGGGGAAAGGGAAAAAAAAAAAAAAAAGCACATTATGAGATTAAGGGGCTGCATTCCTAGAGATGCTGAGAACAGCCACGGCCTCAAACACACACACACACACCAACCCATGGCTAAGAGAAGCAGCCTTACCTCCTGTGCTTGGCCACGAAGCCCCAGGATGGCATCCAAGAGATGCACCGACAGTGCCCAGCTCAGCACTCGGTGCCGAAGACGACCCAACCGCCCATCATCACCAAGGGAGGTGCTTTCAATACATGCCCAAGCCAACTCTTTCCTAGGAAGACACGCGGGCAAAGAGGAAGCCGCAGCCTTCTGTTTCCCTTAACTCCTGATGCTTTATTTCCCAAACTTCTCTCAGCCCTTTGCTGGGGTCTCTGCTCTCATTGGGGACGCCCAACGCGTGGCTCCGGCACGGCCGCGCTCCCCCTTGGGACGGCTGCGTATGGGGGGGACATATTTAGGGCCTGAACGGCTTGACAGCCATGATTAATACCCTGCATTAGGAGATTCCAGCGAAAGTATTCAGGAGCACGCTGTGCAGTTTGGTTCTCATCAGATGGCCGGGTCTGCGGGCCTATTAAAAACAGCAGGAGAGCTGCAGACTTAATCACAGAGGCTGGGCCTGCGGCGGGAGGAAGCGCGAGGCAGACGGGGATGCAGGCATGGCCACGGAGGGGCTCACAGACCCACATCCCAGCATGGGGGAGAAGTGGGAGCTCTTTGCAGAGCCAAGGCAGGACAGGAGCACGCCCAGGAGAGCACCAAGGAGGTGCAGGTGAGAGGTACTTAAGCTCTATCGGCAAAAATCAGAGGTGAGATAAAGCCTAAAGCAGACCAGGTGACACCAATGCTGAGCACGAGTCTGCAGTTACATCTGGAGACAGCACGCTGCGTCCACACGTGGGGACGGACCGCTGCAGTCCTTCACTATTTCTTACAGTCAGCCCACCATTAAAAACCACAACCACAGCAGGTGGAGATCACACACGCGTCCTATCTATCGCCTTCATGAATGCGCATCACTGAGAACATCAGACGGGAGCAATAGCAGCAGCTTTGACACAAAGCATTGATAGTGCATTGCTCAGCTGATAACTACTGAGCTCAGCAGCCCGGGGGCTGCAGCACACGCCAGCAGCTGGGGACGACTGCCTTCTCCTGCTGCAAAGAGGGGCTCAGCTGCACAGTGCTGAGCAGAGGGGCGGTCCCCCCCCCAGCAGTGCAGTGCTCACATGAAAACCCAAATCAGCACGGAGCGCAACAAAGCTCCTGAGGTGTTCAAAGTCTCCAAATCCTCTATTTTTTGGATGTCTGCATATCAACGAACCCCAAACAGGAATTAATTCTTCTCCAGCGCACAGAGCCAGTTCAGTAACAAGCGCTAAAAATACATCTGAACCTTAGACACAAAAGAGGAGGCGCGGAGCACTGTGAAAGTTTGCTCCTGTGATTAAATAAATTAGAGCTGAGCTGCTAAGAAGGGAAGGACAGAAAGTTCACCGCCAGCGGGACGGGGCTGCCAGCTCCTGCCTTATTGACCAAGGAAAATCAGGGAACTGATTTCACATCGTAACAGATCCCCAAATGCCAGGCGTATTTGGTTTTGTTTTTAAGTGAGGAGGGGATTCTGGCTTTGAGAACACGTGTTCTGTGAGCTGGGCAGAGGCGGCGCCCCCTCCTCTGGGTGCGTGGAGTGGGATGCACTGCTTGGATGCACCCTCAGGGCTTCCATTGGGTGCCGGGGCGCAATGGGCAGCAGGCAAACACGGGCACCGCGCTTCTGCGCAGCCCGCCGCTATCTGCGCATTGTTTGGATTTGCAGGTTATCAGCGGGGCTGCAACTTGGGCTATGACCTCATTAACTGATGTGGCCACATCAGCACCTCTGCGCGGCGTTATCACTCATCGTGTGTCATAAAGCAGCACGCTGACACCTCCCCGAATGCCGCCTGTATCTTATCTCCTGCGGGGACAGGACCCCGCGCGGCGAGGAATGCGGGAGGAGACAAGTTCAGCAGCGGCAGCCGACGGGGGATGATTTCTCAAACAAACACTGAGGGGGAAATTAATGGGCTTGGGTTTGCTGCTGACAGTGTGGAGCAGAGCTACGTTGGCTTCTGACTGCTATAATTCAAGAGTTATTACTGTAATTTCAGAGCAGAGCTACTGGGACGCTTCCATCGGTGTGTCCGGAACGGAGCCGCGTCGCTCCCCCAGCATCACCAGCATCACCAGCACAGCGCCCAGTTCCTCCCATGGACAAACCAAGGATGCGGCCTCCCAGCCCTGCAGGAACAAAGCCCCGTGTTCTTTACCATCCTGCTCACAACTGTGAGCCATGAATAGGAAAGGTGATCCGCAGCCCACAGCGCTGGGATGACAAAACTCCAGGCAAGCTCCCCGATGCGCCACTGCCTTCCTGCACAGCGTTGGGAACTTCAGTCATTTTTCTCTTAAGCTCATCTGTAAGGTTGTGTTTGCAGCCTCTGTGTTCCAGCCTTTCTCTGACCCATTCCCTCTACCCCACCCCCCTGGTGCAGCACTGAGCATCGCAATGCATGGGGCACCCAGAGCCAGGGCAACCACATGCTGCCACCGCTTTGCACCAGCAAATGCCAGAAGGTGCTATGTGCAGCCAGCACTTGGAGCTAGGAACAAATGAATGAGCAAGAAGCCCTGCAATGTGCATCACGTTGCTAACGGTGCCCAATGCTGCCTGGCTGCTGCCCACCATTGCAAGCTGAGCTAAGTTAGCCCACCCAAAATGGGCACAGAATCGGGCAGCAGAAAGCCATGCAGAGAGCACCTGGTGCCTCTCTGCCTAAATACATTCCATCTGTCATGGCCGGGCGCTTCCTTATCATTTACAATCTATGGAGTCTTAAAACATCATAAATGATCTAACCAGGAAAGCTCAACCTATGGGGTCTAATGGATGTAAAGCTCCCAAGTGTGACGATTTGGTCCCCAGCAGCTGAACTAGGAACTATCACCAGCCCCTCTGTATTCTTTCCTCTTATCCAAGAACTGCCATTGAGTCTGGGGACCAAAAGATCCCCTACAATCAACACTGGGATAAAAACCCTTCACTATGCCTTTTCCAGACTTGAACCCAGATCTTTTATTAAACCACATTAACCTAAACATCCTCGCTTTATTTCTCCCCTGCTGGGTAACACGGTGTTGGAACATGAGCTGCCAGAAAAGCTCAGTGTCCTGCTGAAAGCTGCAGAGGAGGCTGGCTCTATGCACCGAGCAGAAAGCATGAACGCATCGGGCTGACACATTCTGCAGGCATTAAACGGGTCGGGACCAGCATTATGACTCCTCTCAAAGGGTACAAACAAAAGCAGAACACCACAAACATTTCCCGTAGACACAGCCACCTCCCTGGCTCTCTATGCTTATCATGAGCCATCAGCTTCGAGCATTAACCCACATAAAGTCACCACCTGTTATACCAAAGGGACTGTTCTGTTTTCCTAGTGCCCATCCCAAAGAACGCAGTCCCAGTGAAGCATGACGCTCAGTTCCTAATTCAGCACCGTGCCGCCCACCCAATTTTCCGAACCAAAATATGAGCAGTGGGAAAACAATTGGTTTGCTGAGCTTTCCATCAGCTGTACTGCCTGTATCCCCAAAATGAGGATGGACCGTCTCCTCTCCAACACTCAGAGCTGCACTGTGAATGCTCAGAAAGCCCCCGGTGCTCACTAAGGTGGGATCCCACCATTCCCCTCAGCCCCCCGTAACCTCGCAGGTGTGGGTGGATTCATTTGTTCTCTTCTTTTTTTTTGCCTCAAAGATTGATTACATGCTAAGCAGGGTTCCTTTACGAGCACTCACATCTCTAATTATTAGCACTGCCAACTTTTCCAGCACAATGCTCAGTGTCAGATAAACGAAATCTGTTCCTGTCTGTTCTGTAACTGATATCAGCTCCATAGTGACAGTCCCTGACCTCAGGACCCCGCGCTTTGTGCACTGCTACATCTTTACTCTGCTGAGAATGGGCTCCGTACACATCAAAACATCACCGATATTAATTAAATTACAGGCACTCTTATCGCTCAGCTGAATAATGGCCTTTTTCAAGCAGCCAGGGATGCTCTTCTACAGACACTATTCAAAATATTGCACTTCCAGTGCTTTCTTTCACCTCACCCACCCATCTGACATAGTGGCTATTGCACTCTGAAACCTGTTACCAACCTGTCTATCCGCGGCAAGCACTTTGCAGACATGCATTAAGATTCTACATCAGCCTTCTCCTACTGGGAAGAAGATAATGGCAATTATTAGGCACCTGTAGGAGCCTTCTGCAGCACGGGTAAGCTGCCAGAGCCAAGGGAGAACACCGTTACGAGGGGATTCCTAAAGCATGATGTGTGCATTTCTTTTCAGTGCTGTCCAAACCCAGAGGGTGTGCTCAGAACGGAGACGTTCCCTTCCAAACGCTGGCAGCCAGGTCTTGCTGTCGCAGCACTGAGCGCTCTCTGGCTCGCTTTCCGCTGATGACTGCTATGTGAAATTGTGTAATTACTCATAAGAGGATTGGCCAACGCCAGCCAGCTCCATCTACAGCAGCAAGCCTTGAACCAAGCAAGCACTCGGCTGATTCAGGGCTAGCTGAGGGCCCGACCTTCGTTATTCACTTCAAAAAACTACTACTTGTTTTCTTCGTAGGTGTTATTGATTATAAACAACCAAACTTAACTGTTGGTTTTTTAAAAGAACCCATCAACTTGATTGAAATACAAAACAAGGAATGGAAAAAGAAGCACGCCACTGCTCACTGATGCAGGGAACCCAGACGGGGAGCTCCGGCACCCCATGTGTGCTGATGGGAACGTGGGTTCCACCCAAGGGAACTGGAGCCCCAAAGTGAGGGCTGCTACGAGCACAGCTCAGGAGCTCTGCAGATAACACCCAGGGTTTCTCTTCTCCCACCTACATGGCTCCTTTCCCGTCTGCCCCTCCAGGAGCACTCGAAATCAGAAGCTGGAGTTCAGGGTCAATTTGCAAATACTCATCACACGAGCACACCTCCAATCGATACGGCAATATCTGCCATGGTTACTTCAATAGTCCCGTTAGATGTTTTCTCTGATTGGATAAATGCACACAATATCAGCCCTTTGGATTTCTGTATGGATCGAGGAGGGGGCAAAGCTGGGAGGTGTTTGCTATCTGTGTGTGCGCTGAACCACCCGCGTCTTATTGGGTACCATTTGGAAAGATCTTTTGGGTACCATTTGGAAGATCCTGACTCTAAGGAACTGAGCTATGTAACAAAAGGTGAGGAGTGAGATCAGGGCCCAACACCAAGTCTGGGGTTGATATTTAAGGGCAGTCACACAATACTGACCCGCATTTCCCTTTTCTAAGAAGCACCTCCTGTAAACAGGCAGTGAAATAACCCAACATGACACGTTCAGCAATGTGCATGATTTTCCACTGGGGTTTCCTCTCAGATTAGTGTGTCCAGACTTAAAGGTTAAATTCCAGAGGTCTGCAGCACTGCTGGGCTCCTCCGAAGCCGCATTTGTTTTCACTGTTAAATAATTTTTAAGCAATTTGCTCCTGTGACAGAGAAACCACCTTTCTCATGGAACCTAAAGGGCCATTTTGCATACTCAGAGGCCTTGGCTCCATCCCCAGAGCAGGGAGGTACCCGTAGCATGTGTTCCTGCCTTGCTGATACGAAACTTCAGCAAAAATACTTCCTACTTCCCACTGATGGGGGTTGATGCACAAGGCAGAAAGCCCTGCACGGAGTGGCGGTGGCTATGGGGACACAGGGGGGACAAGACGGGACTAGAAGCCAATGGGTGAAAATGGTTTTGGATAGGTTTGTATCATTTCTTTTTAACTTGCTGGGAGGTCTGCAGAGCTGCCCTTTGCTTATTCTTATATTTCAGGTAGATCACTGTGACTGACGGGATGCAACACAGAGAGAACGCCGGCCCTGAGTTCCTATATTGTTAATATAAAATACACATAATTGCCCTTTGTGGGTGACAAGAGACTGCGCTGATGTTGATGACCAGCAGGCAGGGCTG
>PPHD01009957.1:0-20119 GCA_002909625.1 Bambusicola thoracicus | reverse complement strand
TTTTCTGCTGAAAAGTATTTTCAGGGGACACACATCAATCAGGACTGTTACTCACCTTTCAGTCACCGACAGATGCCCTCCCTCTCATCCCTGTGCTGGATGCTGTGTGAAGATGCAAACATCCATCGCTGGTTTACTGAGTTGGGGTCTCATTTTGGGAAGGCCTGAGTGTAACAACCAGTGGGTGGAGATGCAGTAACAGGATGACAGCAGCCAACCTGTGGGAACGACCCAAGGGTACAGCACTGTTTGAAACAAATGGCTGCCTCCCAGGCAGCCCTGCCTTGGCTGGCTCTATGGAAATGGCTTCAAAGGTGTCTGGGACCATTTTCAGTGCAGTGTTAAGGAGGAATTGAAGGAAGAAAGTGTCTGTGGCCTTTCAAAGCAGTGCTGTGGTGGCAATGCAGAGAAGGAGGTGGAATGAAGACAGAGCAGGAACTGAAAGACTCGGAGCCCTGGCAGCAGAGACATGGGAACTGTGTGGCTCTGAGCAGGAAGGGAAGAAGTGAGCTGCTCCCTCCTCCCAGACACACATCTAGTTGGCTGTCTCTGATCCCAGTAAAGCCAAGTGTCCTACTCCCCAACCAAGACCAAAGGAAATCCTAAGAAGCCCAGCCTGCAAGGAACCAAATGCAGACCCATTTCCCACAGACAGCAAGGCCGTGGGTCTAATTCGCCCCTCACAGCCTGGCTCTGCAGGGACAGATGCTGCCTGAAACTGAAGGAGAAATGATGATGCAGGGCTGTTTCCTTCGAGACGCCATTCTGTCACCATGGAGGCAGACAGCACGCTCTCAACAAGTTTATCTGCAAAGTAACATGAAAATTCCTCACAGCAGGAGAGATTTGACGGGACGTGCCTAGAACAGCTTTATATAAAGGTTTCTTCAAATGCTTCCAAATCCCATGCATCTTTTTCTTGCTTTATCATCCTTTTCAACATCCTTCTTCCTCTCTCTTTTGCTTTTTTCTAACGCCTCCACAAGGCACATTTATCAACATCAAAGCACGTCCTCATAAAGCTCATATTTTTGCTCTGAATCCACTCTTGCAGAGTCCAAGCCTACCCGTGCTCTCCACATCCACTGATTTCACCAAGAGAAAAACTTGCCTCTGTGCACAAAATCTCCTCCAAAGTTTGGGCAGTACAGACATCCTCAAGTAAGGACTAAAATCCCCTGTGCCTCTGAGCATTTCTTTGTGGTACTCCTGCAAAAAGGAACACATACTCAGCTGTGCCTGGGCTGCATTTGTCTGACTGTCCCCCAGTGCATTTTTCCTCCCACCCCAATCAAACCAGATGCACATGCCAGATTATATTTGTAGGTCGCATTCAGGATGCTCAACCCAGACAGACCAGTGCTTTAGCTCTGTGCTGTTATCACCAGATGGATGCCTAAGTCTTGGTCCTGTGACAGCCCTATCTGAGCTTGGGTAACCTGTAGATCCCCTCCACTTCCATGGAAAGCAAGGCTCCAGTCCTTCAAGGCTGATCACCAGGCACAGCGGCCTATCCACACACTGGGTATGGCCAAGTGAGGATTTATTGTGTTGTGTTTTTCCTTCTCTCATGTTCCTTGTTTCCTTAGGTGCAAGTTACTTTAAAAACATATGCCCACTATGGTGGCCAACATGAAGGCACACTTGAACCAAAGAGAAGGTCTTAACCACCGGTCTCATGCCTTCAGAATCAATTGTCTGCTGTTAAAATTGCTCTGACTTTTTCTCTCCATGACTCCCTCCTCTCCTACTGTACTGTTAGCACTAAAAGCAAAAAGGCAAATCCTACAGGATCTTTTCATTGTCTTTACAATTTAAATCTGGAACCTAGCTGGATGGTAAAAGAGCCTTCATCCCCAAACCCCTTTCTTCTGTGCTGCATACAGCACCAGGCTTGGTTTGCCATTGTAGTGACTTTACTCCAGGAAAATGTCCTTTTCTTGGTGCCATCCTCTTCTAGAAGAGTCCTGCATTGCCTCTCCGTGGCACTGGCACTGCTGTGGGTACTGCTGGAGTGCAGGAGCAGCCCAACACTGCTCTCCTCCGCCTTCTGGCAAATACCCATCTAAATCTGAACTTCCTATTTGCAGCTTACCTACTGTCATATTTTAGGAGTGGGGCACAATATCAGATTTAATAGTATCTACATGTAATTACCCCAGAACAATTAGCCATGTAAAAGATGGGAAATGGGCTAAAGGATGTATATTCACTTCCCTCTCAGGGTATTAAGGGCTGTGCATGTGTTGGGGTGGTGATGGGAGGGGAGAAGGTGAAAGGGGAGCTGGAACTGTGAAGTTTGAAGGTGAAAAAAGTCTTTATATCTGGATTAGTGGAGTCCTGGGGCCTTCAAAAATAGTTAAAATTCCCTTTTTTGAGTAATGGAGAAGTAGTTTGCATTGATCTTAAGAATTTGCTTATAGTTTTCCCTGGAGTTCAATGTACTGGGGAGTGCAAAGCTGACACAGCTCAAAAGTTTTATGAACCTCAGGTAACAACGTGAAAGGAAATTTTAATAAATATTACATTTATTTAAATTTAATTTTTTTTCCTTGTTAATAATAAAAGCCAACCTTGGTCTTCTGGGCTTTTCTCATATGCCTGCTTAATACAGCAGCCAAATCATGGAATTATTTATATTTTAACTTCGTTTTCAGTAAATCGTCAATCATTCACCTTTCAAAAGCATTAAATTCAGAGATGAACAGCAGGGGAGAGGGAGACTGAAAAATAAATATTGACTTTCAAGGGTTTGTTTTGTGGTTGTTTTTTTTTTTTTTTTTAAATACAGGGTTAGAAATAGAAGCTGTTGTGGGTGATGAGTAAAAGCACACACACACACAAAAAAAGGAAACATTTGTGCCTATAGATTTCTTCCCTTCATAGACCTGCGGCACTTTTTCTGCTTCATCTGCAGGAAACCACAGCAGTACAAATATGCAGTGGCCTTTAGTTGCTTGAAGAGGCATTTTGGTGGAAATAAGGGGTCTGGACACCATTAAGTGAATGCGCTTTTCCTTAGAAAGGACACCTGCTACTAGCCATGGATACAGGTATTGTGAGAAATAGCTGAGATTCCAAGGAGAAAAACAAGCTAAAGAGGCACGATAAAGCTGAGACATCCATTGGGATTGCCATTTACTGTTGATATGCTATGCGAAGACTCCCCAAAATTCTCCCTTTAAATTCATCGGCCCCACCAATGCCTAGTATAATCACAGAACCATGGAATCATGGAGGTTGGAAAAGACCTCTAGGATCATCTAGTCCAACTATCCACCTAACACTAATGTTGACCTCTAATCCATGTTCCTTAGTACCACATCTCCACGTTTCTTGAACACCTCCAGGGACAGTGATTCCGCCACCTCCTGGGCAGCCCCCTCCAGTGTCTCTCTGCTCGAACCTCCCCTGGTGCCACTTGAGGCCATTCCCTCTAATCCTATCCTGTGTCATGGGAGAAGAGGCCGACCACCACCTCACCACAAGCTCCTTTCAAGGAGTTGAAGAGAGTGATAAGGTCTCCCCTGAGCCTCTTCCAGGCTGAACAATCCCAGCTGCCTTCACTGCTCCCCATATGACCTGTGTTCCCTCACCAGCTTAATTGCCCTTCTCTGGACATGCTACAGAGCTTCTATGCCTTTCTTGTAGTGAGGAGCCCAAAACTGAACACAGTGTTAATGAGAGTCTCCTGCTGCTTTTCCCTCCTGTTCCCCGGACAGAAGGGCTACTGCCAGCTAGCTGTCTCCATGAGTGGCTCTAGAAGCTTTCTGTAGGGTTTCTGTCTTCCCACAAATGAAGGAATCCCCAAACAATGTCTGCATCATTCATTTTCCATCCGTTCGCCCGTCTTCCTCTATCACCCCACACTCAGACCCATCCAAAATCCTTGCCCACGCAGGATGAACACAGCAAGAGAGGCCACCAACAGCTACATGGAGAGAAGGTAAGTGCTGTACATCACTTGCTGTTCTTGTGGCCACTTCAGGGACCACCCTAGTTCAAACTAAAGAATACCTCAAGATGTTTGCAATTGCTGATACCATAGACTGCAACACTGCAGTGAGTCACTTGTCAACTTGAGGTCAACTGTAGTTGCATGTTCTTCATTAAAATAAATCAGGAGACAAAACCCCTACCAATATCCTTGGCAATTTGTTCCCAAAGAGAATGACCAGAAAAATAGGTGTCCAGATTCCAGCTTGCATCTATTTGTGCTCAGCTAGAGGCACTGTTCTATTTTGTGCCTTTCTGTTCTTCTGTACCAGGTATGTACACGCAGCAAGTCACCACTTCAGCTTGTTGATGAGCTCTACTTGGAAGCTTTTTCTCCAGCCCAGAATTATGCTGGTTTCTGCATACTCTCTGATTTTTTAATGTCCCTGGCAAAGTGCATGTCCTCAAACTAAGTTTGGATTTTCATGATCTGCTCCCTTGTGACTTATACTAAGCTAAAATTAGTTTTATCCTTTCACCGTTTCCCTCCAAGGTAATATTAGTTGGTTCTACCATCACACTGAAGGTTGAGGTCCAGGTGGACTATCTTAAAACTTCTCGATCTTAGATTCATAGAATCATAGAATCACTAAGGTTGGAAAAGATCACTATGATCATCTGCTCCAACCATCAACCCATCATCAGCACATCAACTGAGCCATGTCCCTCAGTGCAACACCTTTTACTGAACACTTCCAGGGATGGTCAGACACTTCCAGGTGGGCAACCTGTGCCAATAGCTCACCACACTTTCTGAGAAGAAACTTTTTTCCTGATATCCAACCAAACCTCTCCTAGCACAACTTAAGACCATTACTTCTCATACTATCATCTTCAGAGTCTCAAGGGGAGTCCCACAGACCACTGCACACTGGGGCTGCAGAGAAGGACCTGGGAGTCGTGGTGGACACTAAGTTTACCAGGAGCCAGCAGTATGCAGCAAACAAGGCCAACAGCATCCATAGTTGCACAAAGAAGGGCACTGCTGGGTAGTGATTCTTCTCTACATAACACTGGTGAGAGAATTAAGGAACTGAAATATCTGATATGTGAGGAAAGGATGATAGCTGGGAATAATTAGCCTGTTGAAGTGAAGGTGGAAGAGGATCTTATCAGTATGTATAAATATATGGTGACAGAGCCAAGCTCTTCTCACTTGTGCCCAATGAAAGGACAAGAGGCATGAACTGAAATACAGGAAATACCACTGAAATGTCAGAAGAAGATTTTTTACTGTGAGTGGTCACAGCTGGGTTGCCTCTGTTGCCCAGAGAAGTTCAAAACTGAACTGGGATACAGTGTTGAGGACCATACTATATTTGACCCCACTCTGAGCCTGTGGTTGGACTAGGTGATCTCCAAGGCACCTAGAGGCACCTTCCAACCTCAGCTGCTCTGTGATTTTTGTTGATCACTGCTCTGCATCTTGAACCTGTTCTCTTGGTTCTCATTCTTTCTCCCAGTTTGGTGCTGTGAAAAGGCATGCTCTATGTGCTTGGACTACTGATGAACCCACTCCATGCACTCCCAAGTCATATTAAGCACTTTTCTGTACTGTAGGTTGTGGGCACATGCAAGCAAGTGGCACTGTTCTCATTTATTTACCAATCATTGATGAAAACATGAAATTACATAGAAGCTATGACTGCCCTCTCAGAAACACTACAGGAAAGCATTCATTAAACAGATTTCCTGCTCATAATTTCTTTCCAAGATATCTCGTCATCTCATTTCTTAATATACTGAACACTAGCACAATAAAAAAACCTAAGATTTCCAGTCCATATAGTATCTGTTCCTTTCTTCTATTTGTTAACAATGAGAGAAGCCTAGGAAATTACTGCAAGAATGGTGACTTTCTCCATGACCCCGACATATTCTCCTAGCTTCTGATTACTGGAGGCTTAGAAGCTCCTGTACCAGCAGTAACTTCCAAACTACTACAGTCCTCTGGACAGCAGTAAACCTGATTCACTCTACTTTTTTAAACCTGTTTGCACCTCAGTTATTCACTGCAATGACAAATTCCTTGTCTGGATTCCTTGCACTGAGGGTAGCTACTTCCCAACTTCTTTTTTCAGCTTGCAAGATCATTTTGCTTGATGTCTTCTCCACTCTGTGGTATGGGAAGCAGTGGGTCATCATGCCTAACTTCTGTAATCTCCAGCACTCACGATTTCATACTCTCCTGTTTAGACCACCTTGTTCTAGACTTGTTCCCAGGGTATGTAGTCCTCAGAGCTGACATCAGATCTCTGTGGTCAGGCTACAGGGCTTTGCCCTCTGCAGCCAGGGCTGCCACCCCACACTACTGCCCTTCCAGCTTCAGACAGCCTGGAACCTCATCTCTCTGGACTTTACCCGGTCAGAATAACTTATATCTTTTGGAAGCCAGACAAGGAAACAGGCTGAAGCATTTATAAGCTTCTGTCCTTTGCAGAAAAGCATTCTCCTTCCCTGCTACCCTCCCCATGCAGGCAGGCAGCAGCTCACCGTGCGAGAAAGCAAGAGAAAGGGGAAACAGAAGTTAAGCAGAGATTAAAGGATTGGGGGAAGAAAAAACAGATGACCCCCCGGAGTCTGGGGCCAAACAGCAGAAGCAGTGGGAGCCCAGGAAGTCGGCTCATCCATCCGCACCGCCCTTGCTGCCTTCCAGTTCCCAGGAGGGGGCCTAATAAATTTTACAAAAGAGCAAACAGCTGAAAAATGCTCATATTTAAAAATATATTGAGAGAATTTACATGTTGTTCCCTTTTGTGTGGGGATGGCATTTTATACACCCGGCGTTTCAGCAGCATCGCATCTCAGAGCACTTTACATAGCAATTAATTACACACTGGTAGTGGAGTGACTGTCTACAGGCAACCTCATCAGCCATTATCCACTCAGCAACATCCAGCATACAGCTGTGAACATTTGCATTAGCAGAAAGTCGTCTCGGCTGCCATTAGCGCGGTGCAGGGATGTCATGTTGGTTCACCCCCCACTCCTTCCCAAAAAGCCTCTAACAGCTCCTGTCATGGCCTTCACAGCACGCTCGTGACCCTTCCCTTGTTTAACCCCAGTTTTGGACCAGAGAGATGTGTCATCAACTTTCAGCACAGTCCAGAGCCCGAGCTTTGTGCCACGTGATGCCATCTTATCCCACACTGAGGATGGGAAGCTACTGAGGTTGTGCAACAATGCGTGGACTCCAAATCTGTACACAGGATAGCCGTACAGTTTAAACCTTGCCCATACCCTATGCAAGTCTCTGCATCATGTCCTTGGTGAAGCTTGCCAAAGTGCAACTCCTGTACCCCAGGGCTGCTTTCAGCATTCCCTTGGCTTCTGCATAAATCAGCCTGGAAGGAAACTGCACACCTGTGCGTCTAGCATCTGACAACATCACGGGATCGTGGAATCATAAAATCCTGGAATCGTTTGAGTTGGAAGGGACCCTTAAAGGCCATCTGGTCCAACTCCCCTGCAACAAACAGGGACATCTGCAGCTAGATCAGGGTGCTCAGTCCATGGCCCCAATGCTGTTGCAAAATACTCTATGATGGCAGGTATTCCCTTGAGTTCTTTTTTTCTTCTGCTTTGTCCACACCATGGCAGATCCATATATGTGAGTGCCTTCAGGTTGAAGGAAACTGGGGCAATGAGCAGTGGGAGGAACCCCTTCAGAGGGGACCTGAGGACACAAAGGACCCATCGCCTGTAGCCACAAGGGACCTGCAGGTTTTCCAGCTAAAGCCATAACATAAACTCTCAGGCTTCATCTTTACTACTAGAACTTGATCTTCTGTTTGTAAGTCATTAAAACACTATCTGGCATCTTTTATGCACCATCTAACCAGGATTTTCCCAAATGATCCCTACATGCAACCTGGTAATTAGCACAGACTTGTGCCCATTCTCAGTAGACAGTTTGGAGGGTGAGAGAATTTAATAGTACAGATGCAGGATACCCAGTGCCAGCTGGCCTCTCTGCGAGGGAGCAGACCCAGCTACAGTTAATTCACAGGTATAGGTGCAGCCTCAGAGTCCAGGACAACATCCAACTGATGGCTGCATCCTCCTCCCTTCGGTTCAACCAACCTGAAACACAAAACAAAGCCACAGCACTTCTAATCTTTAATTGCCACTGTGCGACATTGAAATTTAGATGTGTTTTGATCCTGGATAAGGTGATCTTTGAATCTCTGCAAGTTAAAGAGTGTCTGAAGTGGTTTGCAGCTCCTTTGAAGGGCTGCAGAAGATTCTGTTGTAGCACAAACCACCTAGGTTTCTCTTCTTTCTATCTAGTTTTTGCTTCGTGTGTGCCAAAATGTTTGAAACAATGCTCTCTTTTGCAAGATTGGCACTTCCTTCTTGCTGAGCCCACCAAGCTGGCTCTAGTGACCAGAAGACCTCTGAGACCCAACCACCTGAATCACTGCAGCCATTTCAGAGGTAACAAAGCTTATCGAAGCAGAAAATAAAGGGAATTTCATGTATCAGGACAGGAGAAGACCTCAGAAATGAATGGGATCTGATCAGAACAATGAACCAGTAGTGCATACCTTGCCCTGCAAATTGCTGGTATACAGGTGGGAAAAACCGTAATGGAAATCATATTATCTGAATTAACACATGCACAGTCAATTTATCAGTCCATATTGCTTCCTCCTAACCTGAGCAACCTACTAGTACTATTTACAAAATCCGAGCAACAGAATTTCTGAAATCTCCTCATCTGTATTCTTGCTTCTCAGTCTAGCTCTCAGCATTTGTTTGACCTGCTTCTGTGTGCTCTTGCTCATGGACTGAGCTCTTCGAGCTTTTATCGTCCAGCAGTTAAAGCAGAATGGGGATGTAAGAGTAACCTACAAACCTGTCATGGCTGTACAGGTCTCTTCTTTATAAGAATACAAGATAGGTGGATGTGCTTGTGGAGATAAATATGGTTTCCTCAAATGCCCATCTCTCCATCTTTGTGCTTCCTCTCAGTCAAAGAAAGCCATTAAACTAGGTGCTGGCAGTGTGGGACGATTGTCTGAATGTGGAAGAGGTCCCCCAGCTCAATCCTCCAGCTACACAGGCTGGAACTGTGGGACCTGAGGTGAGCAGACATCATCTCTTCGCAGACCCTCTTGCAAAGAGGAGAAAGGAACCATGTTTCAGTGAGTAAAGAAGAAATTCTTCCAAGTCGTTAGTTTACAGCAAAAGCACAAAGTCTTTGGAAGCAAAGTAAGATCATCTCTCTGGGGTTTCCTTTATCTTGTCTTTGCTGCCAGAGCTAATTTCCTGATTTCTAGCCCCTCCTTGAGATATGCATAGACACATTTTAATGAGCTTTTGGGAGATAGGGTTCTTATCCCACTCTTTAGGCAGACTGGATCCCATTCTGTGCTTGCTTGCTATTAAGTTTGTCTGCCTTTAATTACTTGCTTGCTTCCTGTTTGACTTCCCAACCTCTTCCCCCTTGACACACACCAATCCCTCAACTCCTTCAGAACCCTGCACCCTGCAGAAATTGTCGGCTGCCATTTGATGTTTCAGTGCTGTGTTGGTGTTCAGATACTGTCCTGGCATCCAGTATCTTCAGTACAGGCAGCAAAACAATTCAGGAAGAAGACAAGGAATGGGAACAGTAAAGCTCACTGCTATCTGTCCTCACATCAGGTTTCCACACAAACTCCCCCTGAGCCACCAGAGCTCAGCTTAGCAGGACTCACCGTGCTTTGGGATCTCACTTCGCATTGCCTTCTCACAGGTTTGATAGACAAAGCAATGTTTCTCACATTAGCACTATGGGAGCTGTTGTGCATTTTAGGAAGAACTTCTTGAGAAGAGTGGTTGGGCATTGGAACATGTGGCCAAGGAGGCGTTCAAGCATAGTGGAGATGTGGTACTTAGGGACACAGTTTAGTGGGCAGTGGTGGTGGTGAGTGGGTGGCTGGACTGGGTAATCTTGAAGTTCTTTCCCAACCTTAATGATTCTGTGATTTTCCTGCCTAACTGCTTATATGAAAGCAAGCCTGGATCTCATGTCTGTATAGAAGATGACCCAATAGCCCTCGCTGTTGGTGGTAGCCCTGTCTTCCAGAGAGCAGAGCCAAAGCCACATTTTCCCTGATGTAAGCACTGAAAAGCAGGGCTGAAAACCACCAAGCAGTTTCACAGATTCCACTAGAGACCATTTGAGACAAGTCACTGGGCTTGATAATGCTGATTTACATAGCAGCATCTCTTCCCTCCGCGGCGGGAATTGCCGGGCGGCGTTCTCTGGCCTGTGAGATGCCAGAGGTCAGGCTGCTGATCAGAGCGGTCCCATCTGGCCTGAAAATCTATAAATTCAGATCTGGATGAAATTGGGCAATTTTTGATTTGAATAAGCATTCATGAATTTAAATGAATAAATAATAATATAATAATAAATCATTCATCTCGCTGTCTAGCTTGCGAGTCCCCTTGAAGACCTGCAGTTCAGACGCAGCCAAAGTTTGACTACCTCTGCAATTAGAGCCAATGAATTTTAAATGTGGGGGAGGGAGGAGAAAAAAAAATGAGGTAAAAAAACAAACAAGAAAAATGAAATGTTTTGGGGCACCATTTATCCAAAGTGACTTCCCCCTCCCTGCAGGCCAGACAAGGGCCAGAGGCTAAACAAACTCATCCCATTACTGGCTCAGGGTGAAGCTTTCCATCTCCCTACTCAAGACATTTGTGATGCAGAAACTTCAGTTCCAACTCTGTCATGCCAATAGAAAACTTGCTGTCTTCACCAGACTCATCTAACCCTAACCTCATCTCAGAGTTCCTGATTCAATCCCCAGCTGCAATGTTGGGAAAACATTTATTTTTTGTTAATTATGGCCTAAAAGAGCTTTGTGCAGTGTGATTGATGGTCTTGCAGACACTGCAACAAAAGACTCTCCTCAACAGTGCTACACAGTGCTTGTGTGCTCACTGCAGTACTAATACCTGGCATTGCTCACTTCCCCTGTTATCTTCCCTTGAATCATCCCCAAAATAATTATTTTCTGGTTTTCTCTTGTGTCTTTCCTCCCCCCCCAAACCTTTGTATTTTATCTTCTGTTTAAACCAGCTCCTGCATCTTTCCCCCGTTTAGCCTCCTCCACTCATTTCATTAACGTGCTGTTTACTTGTGCTTGTAGATCATTAGCAACAATATTAAACAACTGGCAATTTGCCCAGGAAGCTGCTAACTCTGGGGCTGATTACTTGTTTTATTTTCCGTTTCTGAGAGCAGCAAAAGCCATGGGGATGGGTGGACATGAGAAGGCCTGAGCTATGAGCAGAGATGGGAGAGGCGGTGTGCTTGTTTGTGCTAGTAAATCACCCACCCTGCTTCCTCTCCAAATTCCTCAGTCAGATCCTTCTCTCATAGGCGCGGTTCTAAAGATATTACACACGCTTGAAATAAGTACCTGCCTCCCTTTCATCCCCATTGGTTCCCTTGTTTTGGAGTTTGTGAGTCTATCTATACCTAGTAATGAATTTTAAGGCAATCTCCTTCCAGGCTCCTTGTATCACAAATCCCTCCTGCTCTCCAGCTGAAAGCTGCATCAACGAACTTACAGACTAAGTCAACCCATTGTCGAGACTGCTCTGGTGAGAAGATTAAACGCCTTGCAGGGAAACCCACCTCCACCTGCTGTTACGGTTTTCATGGCCTCCCCTTTGGCGAGTTCCTCCAAGAAACTTTGCCGAGATACAGAAAACTTTGGGTTCAACTCAGGAGCTCATAAAATCTTTTTAGTAACCCAGACACAGTGCAAAATGAACCTCGGGCAACCTTTGAGGTGATGGGAGCTCAGGCAAGGCGAGTCGGATGTGCGGTGCCACGGCTCTTCAATTTTGATCACAGTAGAGAACTGGCTGCACATTTTCATTATATATTCATCCTTTTTCTTTATAATGTGATTTTTTTTATTTCTTTATTTTTTTTTTCCAGGAGAAGCTCGAGGGACGAAGAGGTGAAGAGAAATGTATACATTCCAAATTTTTCAGTATCTGGCAAAAACATCAAAAAGAAGATCATTGGAAAATGGTAATTGTGATTATTTTGTGATCATCTCTATTCATCTCAGCTCTGCCACACTGACTCCTTGGGCTTTTGGCCACATCCTCTTTGTCCACCCATATTAAAAGTACCATCCACACAGGACTGCAAGAACCAGCTCTTGAACCTTTCTAGGCGTCTGATAAGTAAATTATAACCGTCATTTCCCTTGCAAATCCAGAGCCATCTCCAGCGCATGGTCTTTCTTCTCTCCCTAAGTTTCTCACTCAGAACAGACTACAGCAGCTTGTTTCTGCTCCAGCATTGTCATATCCATTTCCTCCTCCCTTCTATCCGTAAGGGTACTCATGGGAACTTCTGTGGGAACATGGCCTAAGGAAATCGAACTCTTTTGGCCCTTCCTTCTTAAGGAACTTGATGCACCTAATAGCTTGCTGCTCAGCACATGTTTCCACTTGGAACTGGGGTGGTACCTGAATTAAATGCCTTTCTTTATTCTGTATAAATGATTCTTTAGTGCCTCTCTTTCCTCCAAAGACCAAAATTACCTCCAAAGTGCACTGCAGTTTCGAACATCCTTAGCAGTGATTTTTACTCACAGGCCTTCCATCAAAGAACATCCATGTGGTGCATGACTTTTTTTTTACATATTTTTGGCATTGCTAATGATAGAATCATATAATATCTTGGGCTGGAATGGACTTTAAGGATCATCTTCCTATCAGGCTTCCTGGTGTGCTCCTGGTCCAATATTATTTCAGCACTGTGCTCCTGCATCAGTCACCCTATGGACACAGACTACCACCTCCCCACTCCAGCACGGCCTTGTATCTCTGCTCCCCTGCCCCTTTCTAGTCCTTCAGATTGTTCCCAAGCTGAAATTTCCTGCTTGTCTTTCTGACCTCACTGAATCCTTTCACTGCATTTCCTCCGTCCAAATCATCTCCTCCAGCTCGCCTCCAATCCAGCCTCACCCATACATTTCATTAACATGCTATTTACTTCCACTTCTAGATGATTAGTGAAGATAGATATTAAATGACTGGCAACCTGCCCGGAGAGACCATTACCTTTGGGGTTGATGACTTGTTTTATGCTTCTTCTCTCAGCACTGTGAGAGCAGCAGAGATGGGCAGGTCTGGAAGCTCAGGGCTAGGGGAGGGATCCAGAAGGAATTCCACATTTCCACGTGTTCCTATTTTAAGAGCACCTGTGTGTTGGTGCTTTCACCTCAACACCAACACCGTGCAGTCATGGCTGGTGCCAAGAAGGGGTCTCTGAGCTGAGAGCATTCTGTTCCCCATAATTGGGGAAAAAAAAAGAGGATGGTGGCTAAACAAAACAAAACAAAACAAAACAAAACAAAGAAAAAAAGGACGTCTGACATCATCAAAGAGTACTCTTATCACTTGGAACAGGTAGGAACCAAAGTAACAGCATGATGTTTGGCTAATAAAACTGCATTTCCTCTTGATTGTCTTAGGTTCATAAACACTGTGAGCAAGGAGTGTGATTTAAGCTCTGGCTGCACTGAAATCTGTCCCAAGGCACCAAGATACCAAGGTCTACCTTGCTAGATCGACATCAAGGTACCAGTGTCTACCCAAGAACTGGAATGAGGTAAATCCCTTCCTAGAGCTCTTCGACCTCCAGAAGTGCAAATATCAGCAAAGAGCCATCATGCATGCATTTTGAAGGGGATGATGTTACCAAGCACTCCAGGGGGTCCTTGTACAAACAGCTGCTGAAGATTTTACTCCTTCCAGTCTACCACTGGGATCTCTGCTTTCAGACCTCGGAAAATTGCTTTCCTTAGGAAGACCTCACTTGGCCAAAGCATCACTCAGCATAGAAGATCCTCTAGAAAGCAACTTAGAATGGGTCAACATGTTTCCTGAAAACCACCTTGCTTGGTTCAGTGGTCTTTGTAAGGTCTGTCTGGATCAACAGCTCAGAGAAATGATTTCTCAACAGTGGGTTTCAGGACAACAGTGGTTTCAGGTCAGAGCCTTTCCACACAGGAGTAGTGACATTTCCACCATCCAGGCTGCTCCAGTGCAAGGAAGATGCTCGTCACCCTTCCAAAAAAAGCCTTCTCTGGGGGCTTTCAGAAATACAGCTCTTACCTGACTTTTGCACTCCTTTAAAGAACAAGATGCAAACCAATCTTTTCCCCACTAAATAAAATCACTGAATTGAGAAAGGAGGTGTACCAGGTGGCTCCCACTCTTTTCCACCTTAAATAAAAAGAAAAAGAAAAGAAAGAAAAAAGGCTTTGAGCTGTTCTTCAAAGGCTGTCTGATTTGCTTTGAATAATATAAAATGATGATGGAGGGAAAAAAGAGAATATTAAACACAGGGCTGTAAAAGCTCTGTGCTCAGCCGACAACGCTGAGAAAGATCCACGAACCTCTTTCATAAAATAACCACAGTGATCCCTTCCTTTCTCCCTAGCTGCTGGAGGATCAGCGATGGGTACAAACACAGCGTGGATAACAAGAGCCAGGATGCTTCCTCCCAGGAGACATTTCCTCTCCCAGCGATGTCCCAGTGCCTCTCGCGTGCTTTGCTGTGAGTTTCTCCCCACAGATCCTTCCTGGAGCAGAGCACCCAGAGGCAGGGGCAGAGCAGAGGGGAAGGAGAGGAACAAGGAGGGGAGGGGAAATGAAGGAAAAAGTATTTTATTCTGAGTTCCCCTGAGAGAATTAGTGCGAAGCAGGAAGGAGCTGATTGCTGTCAAGGCCTGCCAGAGCCCAGATAGCCGACTGCAGTCCCCAGGCACAAATGTGATAATAGCCAACAAGCTAAAATCATTAACAGTAACGATTGCCTCTGAAAAGACCCCAACACCTAGGAGGAAGAAGCAGTGACAGGAGAGGAAGAAAAAAAAAGAAAAAGGAAAAAAAAAAAAAAAGGAAGGGAGCAATTTTAATTTCCTCGTAGCATTTCTGTACTGCTTTCCATAACCGTCTGATCCCAAGAAATACGGCCTCACCCAGTTGAGACCCATCCCATCTTTGCCCAGCTTTCACTGCTGTGAGCATTTATTCTCCCTTCATTTGCTAGCGGGAGAGCAAAAGGAATGAAGGTGAGGGATCGGATGGAAATGTTTCTTTACAACAGCTGTTACCTTTAGGTACCTCTTTGGGGATACTATCTGATTAAAAAGTGATCTGCCTCTTGGATGGGTGAACACGATAAACATCTGGGCTGCCCACACAGCCCACAGAATCATGGAATCATTAAGGTTGGACAAAAGCTCCAAGATCATTTTGTCCAGCCATTCAACTACCACCAATATCACCCACTAAGTCATGCCCTCAGTGCCACATTTGTACACATCCAAGGATAGTGATTCCACAGCTCCCTGGGCAGCCTGTGCCAATGCCTCACCACTCCCTTGGCGAAGAATTTTTTCTTAATATCCAACCCGAGAACATCCAGCATGACGTGGGACAGAGAGGGAGGGGGGAAATCATTTCCTCAAACAGGTCTACAGCCTTGTAGAGGAACCACTCCGCTGGGGTCTTGGTGCATAGCAGGATGGACATAAACCACACTACATCCTTGCATCCAAGTGGGCCAACAGTACCCTGGGTTGTGTTAACAGCAGCACAGCTGAGAGACTGAGGGGAACAATGACCTCCTTTACCCAGTACTCATTAGGTTGTATCCCAGGTATCGGGCACATAATGCTTCAGTTATCTGGAGCTAATTCAGCAGGGGCTGTTGGCATCATTAAGGGCTGGAGCATTTGCCCCATGAGAGAGAAAGGATGACCTCATGGGCACCTGTCTGCAGCCTGCCAGCACCTATGTGGAGCTGTTGATGAGAAGGTCCATGGTGGGAAAATGATGTATCAGAGGCAAAAGCTAAGACAAGAAAGATCTGGACTAGATGTAAAGAAAAACTCCCTTCCAAGGATTTCCAGGGCTCAGCAAAGCATTTAGCAGTGTTTGCTGACCTGCTTGGATGCAGTTTGTATTTGTCGCATGAAGAACTCTTCTTCCAAAAATAATTCCTGGCTTTGGATTTGTCTGATGCAAAGTGTTAAATATTCCCTCTCAGAAAACATTGTGCCGTTCCTCTAGTGAAAGACTGGGAAAGTCCCCATTCTCTTTGTCCAGGAGCAGAAAACACCAGTTTCCAGGCTGCTCCTGAGAGGATTCCTCCTGCGGCTCCACTATCCCATAGGAGATCACCAAGTGTCCTTCAGCACAGATTGCTTCCAAGACACAGTGTCACTGATTTCCAGAAGAAAAGATGTGGGGAGGAAGAAAAAGATGTAAGTAAACAGAAATACTCCTGTCTCAAAATGGAGGAATCCAGAAGGTGGAGAAATCCCACACCATGAGTTCGGTTCTGAAATCTTGGCAAGGATTGAGCCATCAGCCTTCATAGCCAAGTAACTCATAGCAGGGATAAGAAAAAGAATCTGTCCTAAGTGCAGATAATGCACTCATCACCTTGGTATCTAATTCTCCAAATAAGTCTTAGTCTTCACTCAAATCTGAAAAAGAAAAGCACTGATTGAACTTTAAAAAGCAATCAGAGACCACAAGTGATACGGAACAAAACCTGCTCAGAACTTGAGATACTTTGGGCCATAACCCCAGTTTACGTTCTCTGTTGCATTCTATAGATCATCTTGTTTCCCACACAGCTTCTATCCCCCCACAAAACAGCTGGGAGAGCAGATACTCCCCACACAGTCACATCCAGGCCCAGCATCTCCAGGCTTGTCTTCACTAGGTATTCAGTCTGAATTAACTGAAGTATAATGTAAAACAGATTAGTCAAACCACATCAGCAGCTCCTCAGACACCCCCGTGTGGAGTCAGAGGTCACACATCTCTTTCAGTTCTTTCCCTAAAATGGAAATTAAAGGGGTCTTACTTCAACTTATCTAAATTCTGAGTGTTGAAATAGGGTCCAGATGCAGCTTAATTAATCCCCTTTAAAACAGAATTTGATTTAATTCTCCCATGGGTCTCAAAGTAGACAAGTACTCAGATATTGCTGCATGGCTTAATGTTTAGCATGAGATGAAATTTTTTCAAGGTGAGCCACTAAACCCTACCTGAATATTTCATTCTCCTTACTGCTGGTTTCTGGAGGAAATGCTTTAATTCAGAGAGCAATTACAGATGGTATTGTCATGTGCGTGATTTGATCATAAACTTGATGAAGTGGAAAGCTCACAGCCCTTGGAGTCAAGTGGTAGAATGAGACTCCCACCTGCCCCATAACCTCATAGCTCTAGCACACTGAGAAGTTCTAAAGCACGATCATTCTAGAAAAAGAAAAAATAGAATAAAATCGCCCTCAAATGTATTAGTATTTTTCTAAATTCCACATTTTTTCATACTTGTTGACAATACAATATACAGTGGCATCTGCAGAACCCCACGTAGTAGATGAAGAGACTGAATGCTTAGGAAGGGGGCCAGGAAAGCGATAGTAGCAAAATTTACCAACCCTTAAATTTAATTACAAATCCAGAACTAACAATGCATTCCATGAAAATTTCACTGTGATGGGCATGGAGCAGAGATAGTGCTAAGCCAACAGGCAGTGAAGAAGCGAATCCAGACCTCAGAGATGTGTCTCGGCCTGTGAGTCTGCACATTGCTCCGAACTTCACCACCGTGCAGCAAGGCTGAAAATCTTGAACACCATTCAGTCTGGAGAGCTCAAACTCTGTATCAGTCCTAGAGCTCCCCTGTTGAATAAACCGAACTGAATAAACACGAAGCAGTGCCATGCTACGAAAAATTCAGTCAAGATTCATCATCTTTCGCTGCTTTTCGTAACCTCTCTCCATTCCAGAAAAAAATAAATAAATAAGTAAATATCAGATCCAATCCTCTCACCCAAATTCACATGATACACCATATCCATTAGTCATACTGTTTGACATGGGTCCATACCATGCTGTACTAGCTCATTCCTGTGGTGAGAGGAACGTTATTTATGGCACGTCTAATGGACACGAACAGGCACATATTCCAACTGAGTCTCACTTTGCCTGCATTTGGTCACCAACTGCGACATCCCATGGGGAAGGGCATCCTCAGGCCTGCGGGTCAAACATAAGGGCAGCGCCTGTCACCGCCACACCCTCCGCTGGGGATTTCCAGGGTCATCTCAAGCCTGAAATTTGGCAGCACCATATGCACAGAGTGGGAGGACAAGTGAGATCTGGCACAAGCCAGCAAATCCACACTGACACAGACAAACATTTTTTAAGAGAATCCTTGCCAAACTCCAATCTGTCTTCCCTTTTTCCATCCCTCCAGTACCTGCCACCTTACACCCAGAGGACAAACCCACGGCATCTTCAGTGATTTCAGAGGGACTTTTTAGAATTTTCAACAGTGAGAAGATCTCAGCAGGGTTTGGCTGCTCAGAATCTCTGTTCAAGGAAATTAAAAAAAGAAAATGAGAAATCATGCCCAGGCCCCTCTGCCAATGCAGCCCATGAGCCTCAGCTGCAGATAAATGCTGGGCCCTGTGTCACGTGCCATCCTGTTGTGTAGGAATTGTTGAGCAGGATAGATGATCTTGGAGCTCTGCAAGACTGTCCACATTTTTTAAATGAAATCACTGCCTGCTTTCTGCAGCATTAAAATTGAGCAGGTGTACAATATATTTGTTGATCACTTCTAAACACAGCCGGGATCTTCCATTTCCCTGTCTCCTGTTTATCCAGGCAGTGTCCAGAGCATGTACAAGCGCCTGCATCCCAAGTACGTTCTCACCTTGTCCACAGAGCAGGGAACCCAAAGCTGCCCAAGTCTTGGCGGTCCATTTCCTGGCAGAGATGGGCTTCAAGGCCAGCTCACAGCAGGAGATCAGGAAGACAGGGATACAAGAGGGAGAAGGAGAGGTGACCTGGTGTTGGGGCAGACAGGACACATCTACAGGAGCCTGCAAGGATGTGGGACTACAGGGATGAGAGGGAGGGGCAGAAATGTGGAGAAACCTACAGAGAGGCTGGTGGAGGTATCTCCACAACTTCCTCAGAGGTAAGAATGAGGAGCAAGAACAGGGCTGGACTGAACCAGCAGCAGAAACAGATGCTGGAAAGACACCCTGCATCGCAGTGGGCTATAGTGAAGAAGCCCAGGCCCAGCAATGACTTCAGTTTTGTTACTGCTCCATGACACCCTTGGGAACCACGGCAGAGAAATAAGCCCCTGGATTTATCCCCCTTTTCCAATTAGCTTCCTTCTCCCTCCTCCTTTCCCTCCACCCTGCCAGAATCAATCCTCGTCCTGGCATTTTAAAGGGCAATGTGCACGTTTTATGGCTGTCCCCTATAAAACCATTCTACATGATAACACATCCAGCCCTTTATTAGGGACGTTTGGCAAGTTTATTGGCCAGACATTTTTCTGCACTGACAGATGAGGTCCTGCCATCACTTCTTGGGCAGGCAGGGCCCTCTCCCATCTCCTCTCCAAAAGGAGCAGGACACAGCCCTCCAGCCTCCCTACCAGCCCCATGCATGCAGCTGGGCTGCTTAGATTGCAGGTTTGGGTTGCCAGGGGTGGAAGCAGGGCCATCTATCTGCCTTTAATTACAACTGCATCTACCAAAGAGTCATTAACTCTTTAGAGCCATGCAAATAGTGAAGGAGTTTATGTGACAAAACAACTGGTAGGTATTGAGATCTGTCTAGAGATGGACGATGAACAAGTGGAAAGCTTATGGGAGAGAATTAAGGAGCAGGCTAATGTGGGTGACAACACCGTGAGTGTTTGCTAGGACAGGCTGCCTGAGCAGGAGGAGGAAGTTGATGAAGCCTTCTACAGACAGCTGAAAGTAGCCTCCTAATTAGAAGCACTGGCTCTCATGGGACTTCAACCACCCTGATATTTGTTGGAAGAGCAACACTACCAAGCACATACAGTTCAGGAGGTTTCTGTAGTGCATGGAGTATAACTTTCTGGAACAGGTGGTGGAGAAGTCAATGAGGAGAGGTGTGCTACTGGACCTTGTTCTTACAAACAAGAAGGGACTGGTTGGGAATGTGTAGGCTGGGGGGAGCCCTGGATGCTGTGACATAGTAAGGTAGTGGAGTTCAGGATCTTACATGGAAGAAAC
>PPHD01009956.1:0-20119 GCA_002909625.1 Bambusicola thoracicus | reverse complement strand
TTCCACTGTCTTAATCTCTTCACAGGCGAGCTACACCTTTATCTTAACTGAAGCCTCAGTTTTTCTTCCTGCTTTGACAGCTTCAAGGTCTCATAGCCTGGGATGTGCACGTAACACCCAAACTCACAGCCACAATAATGAGCTAGTACTTTTCCATCTGTATCTCCTGCCAATTGTTAGGCCTGTCCTGCTCGTACAACCGTTCAAGAGACCCATGGCCCCCTCGGCTGTGGGGCAATCCCTCAACAATACTCATCTGTTTTCCAGCTTTTCCATGGGAGACTCTCCGTGCATCTTTGATTATATTTTGGCTGTCTGTGCTTTGAACTCTAACCTAATAACACTGTTAGCTCCAAATCTGCTGTCACTAAGGCATGAGGGTATTGTGGCATAGAAAGGGGCTGGCTGCAGACATAATGTAAGTCCATACTGCTCTATTCTTACTTATGACACTTCTAGCACTGTATTCATATCTACTCTGGCAGATACCTGCCAAGTGTAAAAGGAGTAATGGCAACCTCAATTTCAAGGAAATTGTAGTTTCAAGTAAGATGTATGCAGTTTGAGATTGAGGTAAAAAGTGACAATGGAAAAACAGAAGGAGCAGTATCATGGTAGGAAACAGCAGGTTGGAGTCACAGGAATCTTTGTTGATGGGGAAGTAGAATTTAACAAAGTAAAATAAATGGAAAAAGTGACTGTGAGTTGGAGGGGAAATAGTCACAGTAAATCAAGGGATTATGAAAAAATGTAGAGTGAAGCTGAGGAGACTTGGAGACACCAAACAGTCAATGAAGGGAGTAAAAGTCCAGCCCAAACTTCATAGCGTTCTCTTAGTTGTGCAGCCCCACTTAAGCCATTTCTATTCCTGTAGTTACAATTAGTAGTTACAATACAGTAGCTCAAGACTATGTGGTCTGATGTGATTCTATATCTATTACTGTGCTGTTTCCTCAGTTATGAGTTACAGAGGAGTTGTGTCTTCAGATACTTCAGCTTAAAAGAGATGGGACTTTGACAGGCTGCTCTTTGTGTGTGATCCTCTGCTCTGGCATTCAGTTGGCTATTTGATCTGGCGTGGTATGATGTCTCTTTCCTAGGATTTCAGGGAGATTGAGTTGTTCCCACTGCTGATAGACAGGACTTAAGGGAGGTTACTACTAAAGTCATTAACTAGTAGACCTGTAGGAAGGATAGCGGAATGGCCACATGGCTTTTCATGGTCATTTGGCTAATACATTTATAAAGTATCTGCAATTTGTGTCTATAGTTTTTGTTCTATGCGTTTATCAAAACACATTCTATAAGAATGGAGGTGGGAGTGAAATCTAACAGAAAGACTATACACTTTATTCTTCTAGATGTTTTTCCATAGCAACTTTGCTCTGCAGTGCAGTGCTTCTTCAGACTTCAGACTTTCTTTGTTAGTTCATAAACTGTCTCATTAAAACCTGTAAATCTTGTACTGAGCATCTAATTATCACAGCCTTCCATTTGGAGACAGGTGTAAGAAATATACTTTTGTTCTAGTAAAAGAGAGAAAAATATATACTTCCATAATAATTCATGTTTTATGGAACTGGTCTGTAACTTGTAACTCCTTCTTGTATGTGTGAAACCAGTTACTTCTTTAGGAAAAGTTAAATGCCTATGAGGAAACCTTAATACTTGATGAAAGTAAGAAGGAGCAAAAAGACAGTAAGGCTATTTTAACTAGTATGAGTAATTTCCTAATTCTGCTATTTATTAATACAGCTTTAAACCTTTGCATCACTGCTTATGGGCAATGTTTCATGTGCAGGAACAACAGCAACAAAAAAATTAAGTAATTCGTTAGTATTTAGCAACATAAAGTTAGGCTTAGAAAATTTCTGCCACTACACTTCCTGTTAGCAGTGGATAACATGAGAAGGAATCTTCTTCACCATTGCCTGCTTGGTAAACAGTAGTTGATGAACTTTTCGTGAAGAAAATTGAAGGTAGTTCTTGGTCTCTAACTACATTTAGTATGGTAATTAGCTTTTGTCAGAAAGGTGGTTAATATGGAAGGCCAAGCTATCTGCCTTCTAGATATTTATTCTCCATTTCCTTTAAGAATGTGGATCAGTATGTATGTATGTAAATTAAGAACAGTTGAACAGTTCACCCCTCAAATCTGTATCTTTCCAATTTGGAGAGAAGGGTGTTGTGAGGTACTGAGTCAAAGGCTTTATTGAAGTCCAGGTAGATGACATCAGTAACTCTTCCCTTGTCCACTGATGCAGTGACACCATCATAGAACACCACTAGGTTGTTCATGCAGGATTTGCTCTTGGTGAAGCCATGCTGGTTCTCCCACATCACCTCCCTGCCTGCCACGTGCCTTTATCACCACAGTCTAGCTAAAATGGAAAACTTGAAATTCTCTTATTCAGTATGAGAGCTTTACTCATTAACTCATTACAGTGATTTTTTCCATGCAGCTTATTGCTATCAAAACATAATATTTTAGGACCCTAAATCTGATAATATGACTAAGCCTTAAGTGGAGCAAATCCTTTGCTCTTCTTTTCATTTATCTTTGTCTTTGTAAAATATATTACGCATACTACGAAAATCTGCTATTCCAGGGAAGTTATTTCCTAGGCTGTAGAGACTGCTGCTTGTCTTGAGAATAGAAGTGAAGGCACATGAAGGCTTTGTTTGCATCAGAGGCGTTGTCACCACCATTAGTATTACTTAACTGGGACAAGGAGGAACTTTGGTGTCTCAGGAGGAGGCTGTCTCATCCTCCTAGAAACCCTGAGGGATGAAATCAGGAAGGTCTATCAGGGCAGGGTTCAAGCCAGTTGCAACAGAAGTGTGATCATCCTGCATTTTTAGACCTACATGGTATCTTTTCTGTGGCTAACATGTGGTGTCTGTCATGATGAATGCATTTCACATAATCTAACGTACCCTGTAGCACAAATACATCAATTATTCCTGTTACAAGCATTTTTAAAGCTACCTCTTTGCATTAGACCTTTCAAAACAGGAATAAATGGTCTAATGAGAAGGTATTTGTTTCTTGTAACCTCTCTCAGATGAAGACTGAGGTTCTTATTCTTTCTTAGATTCTTGTACATTTCTGCAACAGGTAATTACATTATGGAGAAAAGAATGAGGAACGTTTCCCCTGCATTATGTCTCATTTCACACTAAATTTACGTGGGCATCATCACATAGAGCTTTTCTGTTGCAGCTTATACAATCAGGAATGTAAGGATTACACAGAGTGTGTCGCATAAATTGTGATTACTTCCTGACAGTCTAAAATATCAGAGAGCAAAATAGCAGTGCCTCTCTCAAAATGACTGCTGACTTTCTTTTGTCAAACCCATGGAGATAAATCACATAAGCTTCTTAAAATTGGAATAATAATCTTTGGTGATTAAAATAGCTGATGAAAGCTTCAGAAGCTGGCATGTTGCCAGATGCTGGTTTTGTGTCATTTCGTATAATGTTGTTTGGCCAATTACTGCCGAAGTGTCCTTCTCAGAACCTTACTTTTGTTGATTCTTTGAAATAACAAGCTTGAACACTTCAGATTTAATGAATCTATTAGATATGCTCAATCATGTTTTAGCTGTTAATAATTCCCTGCAGTGTTAAATTTACTGTTCTAAAATGAACAAAATGCCAATTTGTTGTAACCTCCTTGAAGAAAAAATAATTCTCTCCAAGGTTCAAAGAGAGCCTAACAGAAGGCCCACATTTAGTACAGTTGTAAGAATATTCACTGGTTATTATGAAGCCCAACAGCATTATTACTCTTGTTCTTACTTATACCATGTTATTTTAAGACTCATATCTTGAAGGGCAAAGAACAGAAAAAAGTATCCACATTAATATTCCAGAGTTAACGCTGGTGAATGGTAAGAATAGGCATATATATCCCTTGTGATCTGATTCAGTTTCATGCTTAAGCCAGTGGATTTAACAGCACTACAACAATGCTGAATGCTTTACATCAATTTCACAAAAATAAAGGAAAATGGAGATTTGAAAACGACATATGAAAACCAGCATCTTTGGCATGGCCTTCGCTCTGTTCAGTTTTCTTTCTTTCTTTTTTTTTTCTTTTTTTTTTTTACCTTGTGCTCTCTAAATCATCAAGTATTCAAATAACTTTATTTGACAAGAATTCAGATGAGATAGTTATAAGGCTTTGAAAGCTTGAAAGAAACTGATTTCTGCCTAGCATTTAGGACATTTAAATGAATTCATCAAACCTTGAATTCTGTTAAAATAATACTCTCTCAAAAAACACTGTTGTTTTTTTTTTCCCAAACTATTTTTTCTTCAGCAAGAAGAGTTTTGTTAATGATACTCAGCTTTATATGAGGTATTAGTTTCAGAATGGTAACTTTAGATTATAACCAATTGTTTTCTGAGTTATCACATTAGGTGAATGATGCAATGCACAGCTTTCCAAATTTTTGTCATACTGTTTGCAGGCTCCACTGAATGTGCATGTCTTAACTGTATTTATTCAGTTTACTCCTAATCAAGGCAGGCTTTGTAGTTACAGATTCGCAAACATTTGTTTAATTACTACTCTAATTTGACCAGTTTTATGATGCTAGACTAGTTTTTTCAAATGTATTCTACTAGTTCAATTCCAGATTCAGCTCTTGTAAAGTGCCATATCTATTCTTAAATGTGTGCCAAATACTGTATTATTTTATAAAGGCATTTGTCTGCTTGCGGTCATATTTTTTCAGAGTATTCCGAGTACTTAAAATACAATATCTTTTTGGAAGTGGTCAGAACTGAATATATTCTCTGTCCAGTGGATCTGATTTCCCTCTACATACATTTAAAGTTCTCAGGAAGTCTCAGTTCTGTTAATAGGAACTGTACAAGAACAGGAAATGCTCCTATAGAAGTTATTCAATATTTAACTTACCATATACAATATTTTAAAGCCATAATTTTTTTTCATATCAGATACTTTTCTATGCATGTTAACATAAGAATGCAAGAAAATTACAAACCAGGAGGATAAGCAGGTTGTACAGTAAATCTTTTAAAAAAGCCTTAATTTCATTTGCAGGGATTCCTTGGGGTAACAGTCAGTAAATCAGGGCCAAAAGGTATTATTATTCACATGCAGGAGGTAGAAATGACTTTTTCAAGCTTTCTCATCACAACATGGAAATTAGTATATAGGTTACAGACAGGTATGTTTCCATTTTTAAGAACTGCTATAAAACACCAGTGGGAGAAAGAGATAACATTTTTCTGTTGGCAACTCTTAAATGAAATTTTACGTAGGTATGGCAATACAAGTCAATGAAAGGAATTCTGCTCCTCTGTGCTTATCCTTCAGCTCTAAGGTGTATGAGGCTCATTTTTGCAGATTTGAAGCTAGTGTTAAATTCAATTCTCTTTAGAGAGAAAATTTAGCAGTCAGTATAACACTCACTCCATAATATAATGTAATACTAATACTAGTAGGCTTTTGCCTTTTAGCTCGTTTCCAAATCTTTAGATTCTTACTTTTCTTGAGAAATGCCACTACAATTTTTAAAACAGACCTTCCAGATTACCCTTGAAATTCTTCTGAGATGGGAGTATCTATTCAATGAGTGAATTTACATAATTTCTCAACTGAGCCACAATGTCGCAAGAATAGTGCAGTGAAATGTATAGCGGTACTCTTCTTTCACATTATGGAGTGCTACAGGCCTCCTAATTTATAATAAATATACTTTTCACCTTAATAGATGTTTAACAAAATTTGCATATGCTTTGGAGAATGTGACATCAGAGAAAGTGGTTTGACTCAGGTGATGGTGAGTTTTGGAGAGTGTTGTTCTTTTTTGCATGACTGTAGCTGCTTTCTGGGTAAAGTTATATCTTCTATATAATTTTCATTAATTCCACTGCCTTAGTGGAATATCCAGGAATTACAGTAGTCTAAATAGTTTATTGCAGAATCAAGGAAAAACTGTACTTTGAGGATGACAGAGAATGGGAACTAGCTGCCCAGAAAGGCTGTGGAGTTTTCTCCTCTGGAGATAGTCAAAACCTATTTGGATGCCTTCCTGTGCAGCCTGCTTTAGGGAACTTGCTTTAGCAGTGGGGTCGGACTGGAAGATCCCTTCCAACTTCTGTGATTCTGAGAATCCATGTCAAGTTGAGGTATCACATGGACAACAAAAGCCAGTACTTCAACTTCCTATTAAGTATGGAAGCCAAGGGGAGAGGTTAGTAGGTGAGATATCTGTTCCATGTACATGTAAGCCACCTGCGCTGACAGTGCACACTGAGGGTAGGAGAATGAGGTCAGCTGTCATGAAATAATAGTGCTGGAAGAAGAAAAGTAATTGATATATCTGATCATATAACTCTGACATCCAGATAAAATGGGGATGATGCATGTTAATGAAGCCAACTGGAATATTTATTTAGGATTCTTTACGTGCCTGACTGCTTTCTTGATTTGCTTTTAGTTCAAATGTAAGCATAACATTTTTGAAACCATTTTAAAAATAGATAATTCAGATGACTCACCTTTAATAGAAGCCCTTTTTTTGATCATCCTAATTTTTGATTGCTACAATCTATATAGAATTTTACTCGAGGTTAATGAATGTGTTTCAAGAATGGGTATAAGAAGATAGGACATACCTTAATTTTAGCGATCAGTACTCATTTAACTTAATATTGGTGTAAAACTATAAACCTACAACTGGACCCTGAGAAACAACTTCAGCTGGCAAATCTCAGGCTGCCACTGAAATGAGTAGTCCTACTGTTAATCTTACCTTAAGCTACACATGCCTATCACCTCCCATGTGTAGTTAGAGTGTTTGAAGCCTATTCTTTAGTTACCATTGTTGCAAGGTTAATTTTCAGATGAATCAGTGAGATGACATGATGTATTGCCTGACTGCAGTGTATACTTACAAGGACAACAGCAGGAATCTATACCCATGAGCACTGCAGAGGGCAGTTGTCAACTTCTATTGAAGGACTGGAAGGAAACTCAGAAAAGCTGAACTGAATGTAATGCCAAAAATAATTAAATGACTTTGTTTGATAAATCCAAAAATCCATTTAAAGAAAATTCTTATTCTATAAACTTCAGGTTTCAAATGGGGGACATCTTTTCTAATAAAGAAGGTTGATTCCCAGATAATTAGAGTCAGCTTTACAAGAACTCCTAAGTTGGGGCACACACAGTTCAAGCAAAAGCTTGGAGGCCAGGTGTTTATTTTTAAGTCAGCTACTAACTGAGCAGTCTGTGAATGTTTAAATTTACATTTAGAGCTTTGGACTTTGAAGCATTTTTATTTTCAAGGGCATGAGAGTAACAAAAGATCTGAAATTAGTTGCAAAATCTAATGGCAGTGCCAGCAATACTAATTTGAGTTTGAGAAGATTTAACAGAGCCTTGTTTAATTGAACTGACTGTCCTCACTTGCTTCTGTTGTAGTGATTTACTATACACTCCAATGCAACTTACTGTAACTTTGGGCCACCAAGGTCCATCTGTTCCAGGGAAATAAATCTAATTTTATAGTAGTCATCTTTCAAATAACTTAGTAGAAGACTGGAATCATTCTTATAGGCTGGAGCTTGTACTACTGACTTCTGCATTTTAGCTTTAGCAGCATGTCAGAATACACAAACATAAGTGTTACGGTGTATCACATCTCTGTTGAGGAGAAACTCAACATGAGCTGGCAATGTGTGCTTGTAGTTCAGAAGGACAACCATATCCTGGATTGCATAAAGAGAAGCACAGCCAGCAGGTCAATGGAGGCAATTCTTCCCCTCTACTCTGCACTCGTGAGACCCCACCTGAAGTACTGTGTCCAGTTCTGGGGCACCCAACATAAGAAGAATGTTGAGCTGTTGGACAGAGTCCACAAAGATGATCAGGGGACTGGAGCACCTCCCTTATGAGGACAGGCTGAGAGAGTTGAGCTTGTTCAGCCTGGAGTAGAGAAGGTTCCAGGGGGGTGACCATGTTGTGGCATCCTAGTACCTGAAGGGGGCCTATATGAAAGCTGGGGAGGGACATTTTGCAAGGGCATGTAGAGATAGGACATGGGGCTATAAACTGGAAGATAGTTGACTTTAACTAGATATTAGGAAGAAATTCTTTACTGTAAGGTTAATGAGATGCTGGAACAGGTTGTCCAGAGAGGCTGTGTGTGTCCCCTCCTACAGGTGTTCAAGGCCAGGTTTGATGGTGCTTTGAGCAATCCGGTCTAGTGGGAGGTGCCCTTGTCCATGGCAAGGGGAACAAGATGACCTCTAAGGTCCCATCCAACTCAATCCAGTCAATGATTCTAAGATTAGGAAAAAGGATGCTCTGAGAATTTGAAAAAATTACTCCCTCTGGCCACAACAAGTTGTCTCCTGAATTTCTTTTTGTCTGTACTGGCAGTTACGATTAGGAATCTTGGCCACCTTTAGCACCTGCTCATGTTAACATAGGTATTCAGCGTGCATTTCCTTATCAAATGAAGTGTAACCTCCTAAAGGAAGGCAATGCCTTACTTATTTTGCTGTATTAAGACTGTTAATACAGGCAGTGAAGTTCAGCTCAGACAAGGAAAGCAAACAGGTGCAAATTTGGTAAAGTATTAGGCAAATGAATCTTAGTTGATAACATGTAAATCTATCGCTTACATATTGCAACTTACATAAGAAATGCTGAGCTGTTCATGAGTGAATAATTACCTACCTACATTCGCTGTAGTCTCCTGTTGCAGACCGTCAGTAAACATGATAAAAAAAATTGCACTGGATCAGAAATACAGCATTATCTATTTCTCACGGGGGTTTTAGTGATTTTTTTTTTTTTTGTTACTAAATATTGCATTGCAGTAGGTAACACTGAATGACAAGAATAATACGATATGGTAGACAACAAAGTTGTAAAGTGGAATTGCATCCACAAAAGCAAGCTAAGGTGACTTAATCACAGAATGGCCCAGGTTGGAAGGGACCTCAAGGATCATGAATCTCCAACCCCTGTACATAGTAAAGAAGAAAAGACAAAGAAGTGAAGAGATTGAATTCATTGCCAGATAAGTTTGAACTGAAGTGAAAGAAAAAACAGGGCTCCTAGAGATTTAATCTATACCAAAATGTTTGTTGTGAAGAAACCTGAATACAAAAATTGGGGAAATGCAAATCTGCTCAAGATGACAGCTAAAATAGCTATTTTCAATGTGTACGTGGCTTTATAAGATGGATTGAATATTTATATCAATTTATATCAAAATATCTGGATTTCATGTTAGATTGCCTTTTATTCAAGAATAGATTATCTCTAATTTAAGTTTTTTATTCTACAGAAAACATCTGTGTATTTAGAGCACTTACAGCTGTCTGGAATAGATCCACAGTGAATAAGATCTAGTGTAATTGTGTTAACTTAGGACAGAAATTACAGAGAAAGTCCTTCATTTACTGTTTTGTAGTTGATATCTGTTCTCTTTAGAGACACGTTTGAACTTAAAGTTACTATTTTTATATATTAAAAAATTAAGATCAATTACTATGGAGGAATGTTTATATAGCTGTATAAGGTTATATTTTTATGTAACCCACTCTCAAAGTAGATTTAATGATCAGTGTCTTGGCAAGGATCACAGAACCTGCTGTGCTGCCAATTTCATAAGTCAAAACTCTTCTATGATTTATAGAATAGATAAATAGCTTTGTTTTTTAGACCAGATGGAAAACAACTCCAATGATGTTTAGCTTTAGTTTTAGGCATCTTATGAAGTGTATGCCGTAAGATGCCATACTGTGCAGATACAGTATTTCAGCTCCTTTTGTCTTTGGGCCTGACTTCTGTTTTTCATGTGACTTTCTTCTTGCTATCTTTCCTAGTCTCATTTTTCAAGTGATAAGGACCTCTTCCTTCCTCGGACAGTGAAGTTCTCCAGTATGGCAATACACCCATTTGCTGTCAGCCATTCTCCCTGTTCTTCTATAGTTCTACTGTACTTTCCTGGAAGCGGTCTTCTGGATGTGTATTGTTGCTGGATAAAAGTCTCTATGAGATCATAGATTTAATGGTAATTCAAAATAAGAGCACAGTGTACGTACACTGTATGGACAAAGTATCAGGGGCAAGCATGTATATGTTTTATTGTGCACGTTTTTAAAATAGTCACACCTTTTTTGGAGTATGATTAATACGCTGCTTGAGAAAAGACTTGATCACAATCTCAGAATGCCTGACATGTCAGGTGTTGGCATCATGGAGAAATGAAAGAATACAGGTTGCATTCTTCACTCTATCAAAGTGTATGTGTCTTGCTCTTAGATGTCGACTGCAAGAGGCTGCTGTGAGCAAGTAAAGTTGTTTTTTTTTTTTTTTTTTTTTAATCCCATTTCCTTTTAAGTTTCTGTCTGTCAGTGTTGGCTTACAGTATCTGTTCACATACCCTGGATCTTGTTTGCTATCACACTATGAGGCTGAATACCATGCACCTGCCCATTCGGCTTCAGAAGTAACATTATAAAAAGGAGGCAGATGAGAAAGATGTCACAGCAATTTGCTAACATTTCTGTCTGATTCATAATAAATCACAGTTAATGGTTTTGACTTTTAGGGTTTTTTTTTTTTTTTTTTTTTTTCTTCTCCTTATTATCCAAATGGAACAGTGGAAACCAAAATGTGCCTATACGTACCTGCCTGAGAACTGACATTTTGGTAGTGGAAAACGTAGATTGACTTCTTATATCTCAGTACTTTAAAGATTTTGAGGCAGAAAATATTAGAATCCAGACTTAGTACAATCCCTTATCCCTAATTGCATTGTAAGTGAAAGTAGTTTAATAGGGGAAAATATCATGTAGGTGATGAGGGACAGAAGTAGTTAAAAGCTGTCTTCTAGGGAATGATACTTGCAGTAAGTAATTGGTTTGACTTCTAAGTCTTACTTTCTCCTAAACTCTTCTAAACCTTTGGTTATCTTTAAAAATACTTGAAGAACTCGTGTTTTCTTCTATGTTTTGAGTGGATCAAAGTAGGGATTGCTCAGCAACTTCTTCATGGGCCTTAAGGAAGTAAGGAAATTTGAGAATTTCTTGCTGGCCCAGAAAATTCAGCACACTTGATGCACATGGGTTTGAAATTACAGCCTTTCCACTTACAGTGAAAATCTTATAGCACTCAGGCCCTGCTGAAGTAGTGGAAATGAAACATTCCTGTTGTACAGTTTCTTCAGCAAGAAATAGTTAAAAGTTTCTGCTGCATAGGCTCTGAGGCTTCTGAAAGAGAGCATCTCACAGTACTTCTATCTGTATCCAACATGGGGAACTGAGGCCAGCTGTCCAATCTTTCCATCATCACTACCATCATTCACATTCTGAGATGAAACAAAACTAGATCAACGAAGAAAAAAATATAAAAGACTTGAACTGCATTTGAGACTTATGTCAAAAATGTTTCAGTTCTCAGGTAATTTTCTCAGTTCTGGCTCCTTTCGTATTTACTTCAAAGCTTCAGTGAAAATGAAAGGATAGAATACGGTATTTAGGTTTGTAGATAGCTGTAGTCACATTCTTGTGACTTGATCTTGCCTTGTTGAATGGTATCTTCCCCTGAAAAGTCAGGAGCTGTCTACGTATTTTGAGGAAATGTCTTGCATTAGGACTAGCCAAGGATACAACAACCCTAGTAAATAATGGAGCTTGTGTCTGTTTTCCTATTATATATTACACTGCACATTAATATAAATCAATAAATTAAATGTGTTTACCTAAAATTAGCATCTAGTTCTTATGAGAAAATAATTTACTTGATCAGCTGAGAAGTTCAAGCATGAACTTAAACTGGAGAGTGGATAGAAAATGGATAATAATCACAGGATGCATTGAATAATTTCATGTTTCTTATGTGTGTCAATAACATCAATTTGCACAGGCAATCTTGATCTACCTTATTTCAGCCCAGTTCTAAGGCTTTAGTTGATTGTAAAAAGAGTAACTGAGCTGCAATATTCTGACATTAGATCAGAAATGTTAAATGCAAAAAATGAACCCAAAATCTACATGCACTCTAATAAGGAACCAGAGCATGAACTATACAGTGTTTTACATCCTCAGTTTCCATTTTATAGTCAGCAAGAATGGGATTTGGTGCTACTTTCTTGTGTGTAAACTTACTGGCTTAGCTCAGTGCTAGCTAAATGCTAACAAATGTATGTTGTAGATGACTAAAATGATTTCCCTTGTCTTCTGATTTTTTGGAGTGTTAGTGAATTTCCATTGAGGTTACAAGAGATATCTGTATGACGTACTGGGTTTCCCAAACCAAGTTTATAGCATTCATTTCAAAGTCTAGAGATGATAGGATAAATTAACAAATGGCATGTGTGAGATGCATATATTTTGTCTTGGAGACATACATGTGAATGAGCATATAAAGAGGCAGAGAGATAGGAAAAGAAAGCATTTTTATATTAATGCTGTTTTATGGCTATAATTGATATAGCTGAAGTTTTATAAAAAAAACTGCCTATCCTGAGGCAATACCAGTTTCAGGCATGAACAGCCCCATATCCTTGAACTCTATCCAAAACAATCAGACCCTTGCAGTGTTAAATCAGAATGCTTTTTAGGACATAAGTGATTTTTTAAATATGTTTACATCAGTTGTAGATTGTGTACATGTTTTGAGAGTAATATCACTTCCATGCTTCATCACACACACAAAAAAATCAATTACTCTATGCTGCCTCTGAGTCCAGCATTTTGTTGTTTGACAAAATATTCTGACAACAGGAAAAGCATCATTCTCATTTTTGGACAGAGTCCTCAAAAACAAGGAAGTTGTATGGCATAGAACATCATACTTACACTGAATTAATTAAAGTTTGGAACAGAATTTCTGCTGATAATGGGAAAAAGTCATTATGTTGGTAGCACTGTTGGCTCCAAATTTTCCTGCTCTAGAAGGGACACATCCCTAGCGTCAGTGACTCCTTGTTTTAGAAGCAGTTGTACTTCTTTTTTGCTGTTGGAATATACAAAATCTTAGTATTTATTTTACTCTGTCTACAATTGTAGCTACTGAAACCTTTTGCTGTAATTTACTTCCAATATCCTGTGGCTCTTGATCTGATTCTACATCAGTTTAAGCACTTAACTAAGCCTTATAAGCCTGGCTATTCTGGCTTCCTTTTACTGAACTGCCTTGCCTTCCCCTGAAGTTTCTGCATAAGACTCATTTTAATCAAATGGACATCTCTTCTGGGATTCAGTGAAAACAGCATCAGGACCATTGTATACACAGGCTACCTCTCCTAAGAAACCAGAATTTGCCAGCATGTTTTACATTTCACAGAAAAAATGAAGTACGGAGCCATAATTTATGCGAACATCTACTATATTTTTAATATGACAGTTTACAAATGCACATTTTTCTATTAGGATTCAAGAGCTTTTTGTGAACTTTGCTACAGTGACATCTTATTTAAGGAACAGTATAAATGCCCCTTCTCATCAAGATAAATAGGTGATGTGAACTGCAGGGACTGCTTTTCCAGGAAATCGCTCAATTAGCATTTGTACAACAACCTGTACCCTTTGTATCCAGCACTCTGAATGGAATGCAAAATGAAACTGTTTTTTCTCCTTTACTATCCCTAAGACAAATTAGGAATGTAGGAAACCTTTCACTTTGAACAAAACAATGATTATAGCAGGTAACAGGACCTCACATTAATCAGTGCTTTCAAGGAAAAGGCCTTGACCTGTGCCCTTTGTCTAACCTGCTTCTAGGTAGGATGGTAGACTTTTTTTCTTCCCTTCTTTTTTTATTTTATTTTATTTTATTTTTTTCTGTTTTGTTTCTTTCAGTGTCAGAGCATTCTGTTTCTGTGTAATACATTCTCTTGGAAAATGTTTCTCTTTTCAGGCAGTCCTTCTGCATTGATCAAAACCCCTCCAGAAAGCCTCTGTAGAAATCTGAACTTATAATGATGTTCTTTTATATTTTCTTACAATGAACAATGGCTCTCTCAATACTAATGGCAACAGTACACAGATAGAAGCAGAAGTGCAAAGAGTTGGGAGGAATAGTCATTATTTGCAAGCCTTGCTGTTTCATGTCCTTAAAAAAAAAAAATCCTGTTTTCTGTAGCCAAATCTTTACTACCTCTTGTTGAAAACATTCAGTTCCTTTGCAAACCAATTCTGAGATGAGGAAAGATATGAGTGGATTAAAATTTTTCTTTTGGAAAGAAAACATTACTGACAATTAGATGGCCAAAGATCTTAGTCCTCCATCCTCCCTAAATAAAAAGAAAGAGAAAACATTCTGCTTGATTCCTTTTCTTTGGTTTGTTTGCCTTGACCTTTGAATCAATTATCCCTCAAATATCAGGCTAGGAAGTAAGTGAATGGAACTGAATGGGGCTGCACTGAATAAAAGACTCCCTCTACTGCCCAAAATACAGATAGCCAGATGAAACAAAAACTTGTTTATAGAGTGGGCATAAAACATAAGTGAGTGTCCCTGCTTTGTCAGTCTGGTCAGATTTTCTAACAAGAAAGATGTGGAACTGTTAGAGTGGGTCCAGAGGATGATCAGAAGGTGAGGGAACTGAGCCTGTCCCGCTTGGAGAAGAAGATCTCAGTGTGACCTTTCAGTACTTGAGGGGAGCATATAAACAGGAAGGAGACTGCCTTTTTACACAGACAGACAGAGATAGAACAAGAGGGAATGGATTTAAGCTAAAAAAGGGGAGATTAAGATGTTAGGCAGTAATTCTTTACTCAGAGGGTATTGAGGCAGTGGCACAGGCTGCCCACAAAAGCTATGAATGTCCCATCCCTAAGAACATTCAAGGCCACATTAGGTGGGGCTCTGGGCAGCCTGGTCTGGTGGGTGGCAGCCCTGTCCACAGCAGGGGTCTGGAACTGGTTGGGCTTTAAGCTCCCTTCCAACCTTAGCCTATAATCTTATAGGCTATAATTCACAATCCATAATCTTTAAAGTCTGCTTTTTTTTTTTCTTAATGTGTTTGAAATTTGAACAATGCAGAGATTGAAGGCAGAAGTGTTGGCAAGTTAAATAATTATATTTCTTATCAAATGTTTAGAAACAAGACTCAGTAAACACCCATTTTAGTGTTCACAAGTGCTAGACTGGTTGATGCTTAGCTCCAGCTGAGTTCACTTTATATGCACTCAGCAAGGAACAGACATCAGTTTCATAGCAAAGAGAACATTTTTCTCTGAAGACAAAGAAGCATTAAAAGTCATCTGATTGGAGAATAAAAGCTTAGGAAGTACAACCAGAGAATAGACCGCTGCAAAAAAGTGTGGAAAGGTTTGAGTTCCACAAAAGAACTTTAAATCTCTCCCTGGAGTGAGACACCCAAGTGTCCCTCACTGGCTTTACATTTAAATTCTGTCATTTCCATGGCTTAAGTATTTTTACTGCATTGGAAAGTATGACAGATATGCTCAGAAATGGAATTCAGTAGATAGAGATGATTATTTTCATAGTATTACTTCAGTTGGTGGATATATCATTGTTGCAATTTAAATTGTAAGCTTGCTTGTGGAATAACAAACATGGCAAATCAATTCTGCCTTTGTACCAAGATGAATATTAAAATGCATGTTTGGCTCTAATATTTTTGCTGCTTCAGTATTTTGCCTTTTTAGATCTGCAAAAAGCAGTATTTGGAATACATACAAAATTTGAGTTAATTTCAATAAAGATAGAGAGTAGAGATAAGAAATATTAAATAGTTGTTCATTTGTTAAGTATAACTTAATGGACAGATTAATCCTGGTACTTATATACTAATAATGAACTCTGGAGTGTAAGTAAAGGCAATGGTGGAACTTTAAGCAACTGATAATACTGGAATTTAAACCTTCCAAAGCTGTCCATTAAGTTCAAGTGCCACAGTGGAATGGGATGTCAAAGTGAGCAGAAGGGGAAACGTGCAGCAGGATTGTGCAGATGGAAAAACACAGATGGAACTGTTCAAGAAAATCAGCTGATACAGCCAGTTTGGCAGAAAGGTCTACTTTATAAAAAAGGGAGCCAGTTAAGCAATCAGAATTTGTCAGTGTTTATGACATTTTTCCTCTCCTCAACAAATCAAATGTTCCCACAAAAAAATAGTTGACTCCTTGTTGCAGGAAAAAAAAGTCCTGACTCAGGAAATTTCACTTCATTAAATTGTTACCAGTTAATGTAAAAGTTTAATGTAAACTTTTATACACTGCCTGGTGTAGCTGTGTAGTTACTATTAATAATTGAAGTAATCAAGCAAATTTTAACTATTTCATCTGTTCCTTTGAGTCCATTTCATGCAAGCTACAGAAATATAGACTTACTGGAAAGCTAAGATTCTGATGTGATTCTGGATACAGTATAAAATAGTTCAAATTATGGAGAAAATATTGTGGAACGTGGTGATAGCTAACATAATTCAAAACATTTCTTGCCTCCTGACTTGTTTTCTTTCATTCTCTTCCACTGTTTTAAAGAATCGATAAATGATGGTATAAATGATATATGAAAAAATTCTGTACAATTCGGAGTCCTTTCTTTTTTCTTCTGAAAACACCACAGAAAATAATTTGCTGGTTAGTTACAGGAATATCAAACTTCAGTTGATATGTTGTCCTTAGTATTTGCCACATCAACTCCCAGGTGGCCTTTTAGGAAACTTATCTATGCATACCCTCTCTCCTCTTATCCCAGAACTATCAATCTCTTCTCACCCCTTCTGCTTCTTCTGCTCTGATTCTTTTTGTTGCTGGTTCCCTTGCAGATATTTCTGCCTCTGTTCCTGCTCTTTCTTCCACCTGCACATTTTTTTTAATGTTCATATTCAGAAGAATTAAAAATGACTGCATATGCATGTAGCATGTGCTCTTGTATGTAAATGGTCTCTCCCACCTGAATCGTGGTGCGTTTATTCTGCTCACCGTGCCAGACTTCCAGGTCAGGAGGTAGAGTACTCTGAGGATAACTGGTCTGACTTTTAAAGACAGATGAAAGAAGGCATTGAGAACCTCAGACTTTTCCTTGTCTTCAGAGGTCATGTTCCCTGCTGCATCCAGTAAAGGATGGAGATTCTCCTTAGCCTTCCTCTTACTGTTAAGGTATTTGTAAAAAAATTTTTTGTTCTCATTTACCAGAGTGGCTAAGTGGAGTTCAAGCTGGGCTTTTGCCTTTCTAATTTTCCCCCTGCACATACTAACTTGTTCTTCGTACTCTCTCCAAATTGCCTGTCCGTTCTTCCACAGGAGATAGAATCTGTTTTCCTCCTGGAGTCTCAGTAAAAGTTCCCTGCTTATCCACGCTGGTGGATGATAATCAAGTCCAACCATGTGTTGACTTCCATGTTTGTGTTTCCATGAAATACAATTTAGAAGCAACAGTAAATGAGAAGACACCACCAGGTGAGGTTATTCTTAGATAGCATTCCATTCAGGTTCTCAGTATCTGTCTGCAAAGTTGTGCATTTTTAAGGAAAAATCTGAAGGCTGCAGGAGGTTGTTGATTGGTGCTAGCAAAAAGGGTTCTCTTGAGATGAAATGGGCCAGTAGCTAAATTGCCAACTTAGCAGAGATATACTTAGAATTTCTAGTGGCAAGATAGAGACTAGCTGAATTGCTAGATCAGCAGTTTGGTTACTACCTTGTGGTTTTATGGATTTAGCATAAGCATATTTAGTGAATTGCTGATTTAACATTTAGCAGGCCATGGGGTAAAGAATATAACATTGCAATTCAGAGAGGTGCAGAGCAAGGTCAAAACAGATACCTCTGGGTCAGGTTTGGAACTGACTGACCAGGAAAACTGAACAATCAGCCTGGGTAGAATGAGAGAGTACAAAAGGGCAAAGGTTGTAGTGATTTAAAAGGAAAAAAAGAAAGGCAAATCTAAGACCAAGACACGAGACTAGCAGAAAGGAACTAACTCTGAGGACCTCCAAGTTCAGTTAGCAACTACTACAGAAGCAAGCATCACTTGCCTGGCCACCTCAACACATTTCAACTAGTACATCCCCTGAGTAGTGTGCTTTTCCCCAGTAAAAAGCAAAAGTAAGACTAAGGAGAAAACATCTCATCCATTAGTCAAGTTAAATTGTAGGAAGTTAGCATGTTATTTGCAGTATAAGTGGATATAAAAGCTATAGATTTTAAGTTTAGGTCAGTAAAGCTTAGCTTTATTATTTTTTATTGCTTCCGTGTGTTTTTGAACAATGTGTGTGTTGGGCAGGGACTCATGGTCATTATATCCTCTGTCTTCTCATTGTCCTTCTCTTATTCTAAGGAATCAGGTTTATTATATTTGGGAAGGTTTATTATATTTGGGAAGAAAAATAATCCCTTCAAATTGCTGTTTTTAATGTTTTTTTTATACAGACACAAATGATAGAGAAAAATGTAGCTATAGTTAGCAAAAGTCATTTTCACAAAAACTGAAGGACATCTTATCTGGATTCTAGTTTTCTAAATAGATTGATTTTTGGGATCAACAGAGAAAAGCAATCTAAAAAATCTGCAAAGCCAAACCTGCTGCAAATATGACCTTACTCAGTGCAAAATTATGAGTAATCTCAAGTGAAACCTTAAAAATGTTCTATTAAGTTCTCTATTTTAATAATATCTACTATGAGCCAGGAGAGCAAGCATAATACTTTATGATGGTCAGTTCTTTTATTAGACACTGTCTCCCCCCTGCTTTTTTTTTATTCTGTAGTTGCTTCCCTTTGCATTTAGTAATTCATATTTCCATAAACCCTTAAAAATACTAGTTAGACTGCAACTATATATCGTGAATTAAAAAGAACACCAAGATTCCCAGTATTTATTTCTATTTAAAAGCAGAACACGAATAGCAGTTTCTCCAGTAGGGGGAATACTTGCTCTATCTGAGCAGGTTTCATTTTATCCCAAAGCAGTTTGGAGTGATTTTTGTCCTTAAGAAATGCTGAAGTCTGTAGTTCTGTATCTGAAATCTTCATTTAAAGTAGTGGTCAGATCACTGGTGTTTTGAGTTCAACAATTCAGTGTGTGCAAGAGGAGAACTGATTTTTGTTGATCCGTGCGGGGTGTATAGTTCTTGTTCTCCTCCATACCTAATTAGCTGTCTCACAAAAAGTAAAGTCCTTGCACAGAAATGTCAAACAGCTTAAAGGCTAAACCAATAGATTCCTTTCAGAGTCTTTCATTTTTTGAGAGTTGACACAGTGAAGAGTAACATCTACCATAACATTTATTTCTCCCACAGGTTTTCATTTTTAGCTGAATCTTTTCCCACCACTTGAGCTGTTCAAAATATTCTGCAGGCAAAGAAATATTTATATGGAGTTTATTTGCTTAATCAGTTTGACAAATAATATCCTTTATGAAAAACCCACTGAAAATTGGTGTGATACTGGTGAATCTTTAGAAAGATACCACAGTTTAGCCTTGATTAAAGGTTTTCCTGATATAAAGATCTGAAATCATAAAAAGGAACTGGGGCAAATTTATTACTTTCAGATAAGTAATGCTTTCTTTTTTGTTTCAAACAGCGTAATGGTCTAGGTAATGAAGGCTATTTGCTGGTTCATGCTATATTGCAAGCGAGATCTTGTGTGAGCACTGTGTTATGGGGAGTGAGAAACCTTTCCAAAGCATGTAGTATTGTTTCTGGTTACTTTTGGGAGATAGCTGAGAGTTACATGTGTTTGTGGGGAGAAAAATTGATTATAAGAGGAGAGAGGGAGCAAAAAAGGAAAGAGAACTCCAGCAGTGGAGATGATTATTACACCTGTGAAAGGAAAATGATGTTAGTTTAGAGGAAGAGTCTTTCATGATCCTCAAATACCAAGCAAATAAAATAGAGGATAAGGAGAATAGAAATAAAATATATTTGTTTCTCAGGTGCAAGCAAATGGAGTAGTAGTTCCTCTGGTGGCAGATGTAATCAGAAAAGTTCATGTTATCTATTATGGCCATAGCACTGTCAGACAAACAGCAAAGTAAGAGCAATACCTCTTTGTAATGGCCACTGCCATTGTCTGCACACAGACACAGAGGCTACACCCGAGGCTGAAAGGACCAGAGAGGATGTAAAAACATATACATACAT
>PPHD01009955.1:0-20120 GCA_002909625.1 Bambusicola thoracicus | reverse complement strand
CTGGTCCAAAAGCAGATCTTTGCTAGCAGAGATGTTGAGCTGGCATGAGTGTTGCATGCTGCCAACAAGCAGAACAAAAAGGGCAGCTTTAGTCCAAGTGCTGTTGTGTTTCTTTCTCCTGCATGGGATGCCTTAACAGTGCTTCCCACATGAACCCAACTGTGGGTGACATTTCTATGCTATCTGTAGAACAGCTTGGAAATGCTGGCTGAGAGCTCCAAGTGAAAAATGGTGAGTTCTTCCAATACCAGTTCTGATAGAGCACAGTCACACTGCCTGTGTTCAGTGCCCAAATAAGGGGGATGGTGTCCCCATATGTGAGGTAGGTTAGGAGTGCCTCCAGCAGGCACTTCTGAGCATCCCATTAGGTACTGCTGTTGGGGGTTATCTGCTGAAAAAATTTTTTCTCTCTACTAAATAAACAGCATCAGACTTCCAAGCTTGGACACTGATAGGTGCTGCAGTCCCACAGGCTGGCAGTCAGCGTGGGTCCTGGTGAATGCTGGCCTGCTCTTTTGACACAGTGTTGCCGGCAGCTCTGCGGCCGTGATGAAATGCAGAAATGCTACAAGTGTGATTGTGGGCAAATAGAGCAGAATAAATCCTCAAGGACATCACAGCTGAAGATTCACGAATGCAGAAGAGCATGAAGGGCAGTGGCCCAGGGGAATAAGCAGGCATCATAGGCCTGGAGGGAATGCCCACAGCGCATAATAGGTTATCTGATTACAAAGCCACTCAGATATTGATTTTCACAGCTTTTTGCTTTATTCTTAATTTGAAATTCTTTTCAGTTCCCTAACAAGAGCAGGACCGGACTAATTTAAAGCAAGCGCTTGCTTTGGCGAGAAGTTCCTGTATCTGCTAATCTTGGGCTAGTCACGGTTGCCAGGATCTTGTCCTTTATTGCTTAGCTTTCTGTTCTGGTAATCAATATTCTGAGTTGCTGGGGAGACAGGACAGAAGTGAGGCAGGAAGTTGAGGACAATTGAACAGATATTCTAAAGTGAACAGAATGGATAAAATTTTGTACTGCTAATGTGAAGTGGACACGGTTGGTAAGTGTTGGGTTTTCTCTGTTCCTTGGTTCCTCGTGCAGTAACACACTGCTGATTCTTTGTATTTCAAGGAGCTAGAGACAAACATTTGTTCCAAAAATGTTCTCATGCCCCAGTGATTTCCAGAGGAAAAGGGAAGGTATGGATGAGCCAAGTGTATTTCATCCAGCAGGAGACTCCTGGTCTCTGTAATACTGCTCCCAAGCAATAGCAGCCAAAATTCAGTTTACTTTGCCATTTTGTTTTTTTGTGGGTCTTTCAAGGCATGGGGCAGCACTGGATGGTTTACATAGTAGCTAATGAAACATTATCCTTTGCATCTCTGTCTTTTTCTCAAATCTCAATGGCTTCTTTTGCATGCCCAATTTGCAAAGCTGCTGCTGAAGGTCCCCAAGATGGCACAGTACTACAATGATTGTGGTAGAATCTCTGGAGTATAATTCACAGTTTATTATGTGATTCTTCTGTTCTTATAGTCCACTTAAGGCCAGAGTGCTTGGCAGTGAGCAGAGGAGGCTGCCCAGCCATCAGTCATTTGAATACACTTTTACTGCCTGTTAGAGATGCAAACAGTCCTCTGCGTGCCTTTGCTTTAAGACTGGCAGTTACTTATCTGTATTTCATGACAGAGGACTGATGCAATCTAAGTGCTAAACTGGCCCTACAAACACCCTCAGCTTCATCATGTGATAGTAGATCAGCTTTGTTGAGAAAAGGAAGTGTGTGCCAGAAGGCCTTTCTATCATGACTTAGTTATTTCTATTACATTACTTCTAAGATCTTTTACTCTGTGTGCCACTGCCGCTAGATGAGAAATTCGGACATACAAAGTTTAGTTGCTTTCAGAGAATCAAACCGGTTAAATAAGAAGTAGAATTTGTGTATCGATGCCTGTTATGTTAATTACTCATCTTTCCTGGTGTGCATAATTTCAGACCTTAATGGCATGGCTGCACACAGTCATGTTTGTTGTCTCAAAAGTGACATGAGCCTCAGTCATTCTTTCCAGTGTGAGCCAGTACAGCTCTTTAGGAACCAAACCCCCCCCCACATGTATAGTTAGCAGTTATTTCAATGTTTGTTTTTTTTTTTCCTGGTTCTATTTTCAGAGAATTTGCAATAGAGAAACAAAATCATCTCAGCTATAACAGCATAGACCCTGACGTCCTGTAGCCACATCAGACCTGGCAAGAGAAGTTTCATCTTCTCTCTCCTCTCCCCACGTCTCCTCAGAAATGGAAAAGAACCCGCAGGCAAAGTGAAGTTTCTGTGCAGGTTATATGATTAATTGATGACTGTGCCTTTTCACGTTCCTTTTCTTCAGTTGTAATATAAAAAAACAAAAGTCATTTCTGTATCATGTTCAGCAGCCGTGGGTCCAACCCAGAGAGTTAAGGTGAGAATCGTAGTCAGCTTTATTTTAGGAGCTATCCATAATTTCTAGGGACGTTTGCTTATCACCATGATAGTAGTTTGATCAGAATGAGTGTAATTTATAACAGAGCCAAGACAGACTTATACTGTAGCATGGGTGTGGCATAATAAACAAGCAGAGAAGGCAAGGAAACCCAAAGTTATTCATACGGTCTGAATTCTGCAACTGTATGTTCAGACTGAAGACGTTTTATGTAGACAAACACCATTCAACGAAGTCCTGGTTTGGTGAAACACACTGAGAGCGTTACTTGTCTCTCTGAAGTATGCAAAACAACTTCTGTGCTAAAATTCAGCAGGTACTTTACCACTTTGCTGTATATTTAAGTGAGTTGGAAGTCCAAACGGAAGTGCTGTGCTCCCATATCTCGCAGCCCGTTGCTGCCTGTGGCACTGGATCTGCTGCTATCACAGACAGCCTGTTTCCTGCAGTTGGGCTTATAGTTGCTCACTGCTTAAAAATAGAGCCCTGTACAGTGAATGTGCCACAGCCTTCCACAATGTTTGTTCAATGACAGCTGAATTGTGCTGCTGGGCTATTAGAAAAGTTGGGTTGTTTTTCAGGGAAGGTTTGTGCATCCATGTGTCTCATCCCTTCAGCAATCCCGTGTGTACACATCTCCAGCAATTGGTTACAAGCGGGTTGTTTCTAAGCTCAGTTCAGCAACGTTCCATCAATAAGCTGAAGGCTTTGTGCTGCTTTCTTTCAGTGGACCTGCTTTTCTCTCTTCAATTTCAGACTATAGAGTTGTGTCCTTGAAGATAAGGGTAGCATATTCCACAGGCCCCGAGGGATGTGAGCTCCCTGCTGGTTCCTGAAGGAAGAAAACTTTCGGTGAAGGCTGTATGTTGACATACATAACATCTTCAGGTTTGGGTTGAGGTTGGTGCCTTATTGCAGCATATATCGTACTCTCACTGTGGTCCCCATCTGGCACTCTGCTTGCTTTTTCTCTTCCTTCCTTTAAAAGCATAGAGAACGAGAAGTTAAAAAGAAATGCAGCACTTTTTTGCTTCTGAATATCAGTCTCGGTTTGATTACAATTACAAACACTTTCTCCACATACTGTGAAACTGAGGAGGAGGAGAGAGGATGCAGGGAAAAAGTGAAAGTGTGCTTAGAGAAGTTTCGGAAATTCGTATATACAAAACTCTTCTTTCTAATCTAAATCCTGGGTAGAAAGGCTCAGCAACAGTTAACACACTCAATACTTAGAGAGATCGCAAATAACAAGGTTTTCCTTTGATGAGCTTTGGTGATATTACTGAAAGTCCAAGGCCACAATTACCTATTTGTTATTGAATTTATTTTCTGAGGACTGTAAACAAAAACAGGGATTATGACTTGCTCAGGTTATTGAGGCTGTGTCTGCTTTGCACCCAGATGTGGTCACAAACATAGACAGCTTTAGTCTGCTGGCTTGGCTGGATGGAACACGTTATCACTGTAGGATGAGTGGCACTGTGTACTTTGTGATCCCCTTGAGTGGTGAGCACAGAGCCAGCATTGCTGCATAGCAGTGATCAAACAGAGCACCAAGAATAAGGGATTTCAGATGATCTCTTACCTGCAGCACTCCCTTTGTGAAAGCAGGATGTCTGTCAAAGTCCATCTCTTTTCCTGCCACAAAAAATAGAATCTCTCTTGAGCGTAAAACCACACTCCTATTTTTTCATTTAAAAAAATGGCTGCTTCCGCTTTCCCTTCTCAGAAGCTTAGTGCACATGTTGCATATCACTCTCAACTCAGTCGCATTTCCTTCCTGGACGATGATACTTCTGAATAAGCCATCCCTACCTTCAGGATGCTGGGAAACCAGGCTGCAGGGGCAGGGAAAACACAAGAGAGCTTTACCTGCCCTTTTCTTCCTGATGCGGCTGGTGATGAGTGTAACAGTGGCAATCAGGACAGCTGTAGCCAGTAAGGAAATCAGCACCATGGCAGCATAGGGGATCCTGCAAAGGAAAACATGGTGTCTCCATCACAATTTACATCACCAGAGGTGACCAGGCTAGTTTGGGAGGAGGTTTATTGTGTCTGAAATTGGATTATGGTTCCAAAATAAAAATTTAGCATACAGTTAACCCCGTTGTCTCTCAACAGGTGTGATTCTGTGAGGTCAGTACTGATGTATAGTCACAGAGGATCCATCCCAGCTGTATTTTCTTTGGTTCTTTGCTAGCCTGGGGCATATTCAGAAGCTTGAAATCTCTTCCTGCACTCAATTACAGTGCTGCTTAGAGTTCAAAGGCATCCCTTATCGGGATGCAAGAGCCTTTCTCATGGTCTGTCTTTGATCAGGATCATTATGGGTTGCTCTTAGGCTGGTGTGCTTGTACAAGAGCAGAATCATTGTAACATTGCATGGGTTGTATAGTTGTCCCTTTTTAAGCAGGTAGAAAAGAGTAACACAGTGAAACTAAGCATCTTCAGTAGAGTCCTCACCTAGAGCTCCTGAAACTAGTAGGAAACATGTATGGCTTTCATAGGGCTTGAGCAGGTTGACCCAAACTCTGCAGGGAGAAGCCTATGTGTATGTGCGTGTGCACATTTCAGCTGCTTATCACAGCACCGCTCAAATCCTGCAGTGCATCCGGAATGCTATGATTAGAATCTGGGTGTGTTTGTTTTGTTACCTCTGGTTCTTTCTGCTGTTGTCTATGGGGCTGGCATCCATATTCCATTTTTCTCCTAGGTAAAGAAAGCAAAAGTGAATGATTTTCCCATGTTAATCCATCCCTGATGACTTTGTGTCATGCTAGCATGCTCCAGAGATACTGCTTGCTTGTTAACTATGAAATTGTGGAATGCACAAGGATATCCATCCTGTGCTGTTCATCAGCAAAAGAAAGCTTATTAATGCAGTTGAGTCACTGGAATCGTCCCGTCGTGGGTTTGTCCAGTTTTTCAGGAAAGAGCTGGGAGTTTGAGTAGGCTGTTGGCTTTTGGCACCAGTGTACTATCAGCAGTGTAGGTACATGAAAACATCAGGTGTAGGCTCAGCCAGAGAGCCGGTAGCAAATAGCTATGGGGACAGGAACAGACATCTTGTGATTCCAATTTTCTTTCCCTCAGGTTATAGTCCTCTGGTGTATTTTCATTGTTGCAAAATAGGTAAGCCACGAAAATTCATGTCATTTTAGAGAGTAGCGTGAAAGCTGAGTTGCGTTTGAATGCTGCTGAAAAGAAAGTTTCTTGGAAGACAAATTTTGACATCTTTTTCTTAAAAAAGGGATCTCGTTATTTACCTCCCCTCCTGCGTTTTTCAGTCAGGTCAGGAAAATCAGACTGTTTCTGCTCAGTGTGTTCTGTTTTGCTGCTTTCTGCACTGGCTAAAAGCAGAAGGGAAGTATTAAATTCAGAAGTCTATTAACAGACAGTGACAAAGAGGTGAACTCAGGTAGAAATTCATGGAAATGTTCAGATCTCTTGGAGTCTGTTCCATCTGCTGATGCGAATGTGAAGTGTCATCAGTCAATGGAGCCAAGTCAGACTGCCCCCCTCCCAAGAACTGGCAGCAATTTATACCATTAGTATGTATCAGAAAATCTGTTTTAAAAAGGAAATTCAGGGGTTATCTGTGTCTCAGGAAATTTCAGGGCTCAGAAGAGAGCTCTTTAACACTGACCTGTAATCTTTCTTGTCAAGTATTAAGAAATTGCTGACTTTTAGAAGATCATCAGTAATTCTTTGATTAACTCACCCAAAACTTTCAGCACGATCCTCTTCAGTAGTTTGTTTCTCCCCTGGAAACGGCTCTCAAGATGATACTCTCCTGAGTCATTAAGTTGAAGCTTTTTCAGCCACACTCTAATCATTTTCCATGAGAAGTCATTCATCATTTCAGTCCTCTCTGCTTTAACAATACTTTGATCAGCGTTACCTCTGATAATAGGTTGACATCTAATTCGGGACACCATTTTGCACCAAATAAAAAGTTCTCTGATGTTGACTGTCACAGAATAGGAGCAGTGGAGGAACAGAGATTTTCCTTTTTTGGCGAATACTGTTACAGTTTCTAAAGAAAATAGAGCGGTGAATCATTAGGATAAATGACAAGAAAGAACAATCCCCGTGGTAGTGTGTGTATCACCCAGCAAAGGAGCAGAGGCCAACATCAGCACAAAGAGAACTTGCAGAAGAGGTGGAAGCCTGTATCAGGTACTCTGTCACATTCTGGGGCTGTCACTGCTGTCACATTGCCCAGGTGCTGTGACAAGGAGCCACCTCAGCATATTTCTAATGCCTAATATGTCTCCAAGTGTAAGAGGGTGTTGCTCCCTCTCACGAGTCTTCTACTTGAGTTATCAGAGCCTGTCTGTGTGAAGGGTTTCTGTGACTGGAAAACGCGTGGAACAAAATGGAAAATTTTGTGCAAAAGAAAGTTGTATACTTTCAGTTTTCATCAGCTTGTCTGAAATATTTCCATCCCAAGCCCATTTGGTTTTGATTAGTACAATCCCATGAAATTGTATTTATGGTGTTTGATGGTGATTTTAAGAATAATGCTTTCTTTCCCTTTGGAACTTCTTCATTTCATATGGAAGAAAATCACTTATTGGCCATTTCTGCCTCTAGATACATACAGATACATATTGTGATTTTATATTGAGCTATAGAATATAGTTTTATCCTGCCCTGGATAACCTCCCGGGGGATTTATGGTGTCTAGATATACCATGTTTAACTATTGAACAAAAAAATGGACATGATACATCATTTATTTTGATTGTCTCCCACCAGGTGTGCTGTTGACCACATATCTCACCCTTAGGTGAAACCACCATCTGTATTCTTTGCAGCAAAACTTGCTTCGTTTCAACCCAAACCCCACACTGATATGTGCCAGAATCCTCTTTTCGAAGTGCTGTCATGATTACAGAAAACCAGCCGCCTCCAGAGTCTCTCAGCTCAACTGGATGGTACGGTGCATGGTTACGACCAATCCCTTCTGAAGGGAAGCTCAAGGATAAGTCTGGACAATATCTTTCTGATTGTTCCTTGCACCAGAATTTCTTCTCATGTGAATGCTTGTGGATGTCATATGAGCAGTTAGCTCTGAAGGACTCTCCCTGTACTTGCAGAAACACTTGCGTGTCCTCTCCTGCCATGTGTGATCCTTTGAAAAGAAGAAGATTGATGTCAGAAGTAGTCACAGCTTCCTGTGACACCTTTTCTTGCATTACACTGTTGATACTTCTGGGACTGTCAGAAGAGTTATCTGTCTCTGCAGGTTTGCATAAATAAACATCCATGCCCAGCCTTGGTGCCACTACCCTTTTTCCATTGTTATTCATATTGTTCCTCTCTGTGGACTCAGTATTCATTGGCTGTAAGAAAGCAAAGAGCAGCTAGCCTGTCTCACATTGCTCACAATACCTCATCCATCATGTTTCAGGAGAAAATAACAAACACAGATCCCCCTCCCCATATGCTAGGTGATTTCAGACTGAGAAACCTAAGCTTATGTAAATAAAATAAACAAATTTCAGGCTGAACATTTCCTCTTGTTGACATCTGGCAGTCCTATTCGGCGCCTGGCCATAGATGGCCTGAATAAAAAGTGTACAAGCAAATAACAGCGTGCAGCGCGTACAACAGCCCTCAGAGCACCCTGCTCCTCAGAGTGATAGAAAGCCTTACCTGGTAGCACCAGCAGGAGCAGCAGGGCTGGAAAACTGCCCATCCTGCAGTAGAAAGTGGTGTATGGCATAAAGAAGAGAATGTATTGCAGAGCTTCGTTATCACTGAGGAATTCTCTGATGCAGAGGAAGCTAAACTTGCTTTGTCATTTACAGTTGTCTACTGTCTTGAGCGATGATGGTGGTTTGGAGTTGCTAAGAACATCTATTAACCACAAGCTGTCTTCTTGGGTGGGAAGACTGCTTCATGTTTACTGGCTGCTTTTTTGCTTTAAATGTGTAGTTGTGTAGATAGCTATATTTAGCAATCAGACTGTGGGGCTGGAAAGGAAATAGGCATTTTCAGACTGGTGCCACCTTGGCAGTGCAGCTTTCAGTAGGATATGTTAATGCTTCCTGCAGTTTTGTGCTTATGTGAAACTTTCCTATTCTTGTTCAGAAGTGCCCAACATCATGGAGGCAGTGAGTGGCCCTACATGAGGTGTCAGGGCTAGAGCCAGGACACAAGCCTCTGGGTTAATGCTACAGTTCCCTTGCTTTGCAGCTCATGCCTATGCTAGGCACTTCAGAGTCATGTGGGAATACCAAAATTAAAGGAAATTAATTTAGAGCACAACTGTGCGTAGCCTTGTCTGGACTTGGGATCTCAGCTACTGACTACAAGGTGCTAAATGGAGCTGGTTGGACCCACCCATCTGCTCAGCCAGCTTGCAGTACTGTCAAACACAGCAGCATGTTCTGAGTGTTACCTCTTATCTGGGTGATTTATTGTGAGTTGGTGTGCTCCAGCCCTTTATCATGAATCCACACTATGTAAGATAACCAGTTTGATTTTATTTAGCTTTGTAGGCAATGCAGGAAGAAGTGAATGGCATTGGGTTTGGGTTCTTCTTTGGTCAGGTAATTGCAGCTTCCTTTCAGGGAATGATGAACAGCGATCCCCTTGAGAAGGTAGAAAAAGTGCAGGTAAAGTACAGAGAGACAGATCATTTTTGTGTTCATGGAATGATTTGAGAAATGAGGAAACAAGCTCAGAGCTGTGTGCAGATTTCACATCCCTTTGTTACGTTCTGCCATTCCATATTCCCTCCACGCTGACTGTCTGCTAAGGATCCACTCAGTGCAAGGAGATCTTTGGGATCTTAGAAAAAGAGAATCTGTCAGCTAGCAGTACTCTGAGATGGCATAGCACTGATAGATCTCACCCGAGCAGGGGATAAGCACTTGGAATAACTGCCTGGTAGCATGGTGCAGTTACTGGCAGTGACTGGAGGTGACAGCAGAGCACTGCATTGCCATAAGTACGGCAAAAACATCAGTCTTTATGGACAGGACTCTTACAAACAAGTCTTAACAAAGCTGACTTCCAGACAACAATACTAGCTTCAGTAGAACCACATATATCCATTTATACTTAATGCTTTTGGGAGAAGCATTCATGGGCTCTGTAGATGTGTGTAGGACATCCAGAAAAAAAGCTGTGAGTTGTCCAGCACTGTTCTTCAACAGATCAAAACTTCCTTGGAGATTTGAGTTGAAACGATGTCTGATCATTTTTGCACTGCATGTATGTGTGTGTGAGTGCACAAAAAACACAAGGGGGTTGAGATGTGTTCACCTGGGCTCTTGTTTATGTTCGCTGGTGTGTCTGTGGTTTTACTCAGAACAATGTATTATCTGTGCATTACTGTGTCTGGGAAAGCATCTCTGCCACATGGGTGGGCTTGTGTTGGATCTCTTGACAAAAGAATTCCATCTTCCTCGCTCCTCCCAGCCCTCAGTCCCACCTGCTTCCATCAGTTTCAGGTGTTACTGGCAGCATCATTTCAGTTTTGTTGTGTTGGAGAAAGCTGGTCATCGGCAATGAGAGAAGGTAGTAAATGACATCATTCCCATTTGTAAATACATTTGTAAATACCTATATTTAGTAGGCAGCACTTTTCTTTCTTACAGCAGGTGGCAAAGCTTTGCTAGAAAAAGCTTGATGTTCACTTCCCTGTCAGTTCTCTTTGGTTCGGCTCTAAGCAGTGTTCTCCCAGGAGGGGCTGATTCCACCATGTGCATGCTCTACGAGGTCACCAGGGAAATGGAGGACCTGGTGTTCATTCAAGCTTGGCTTGTTTTGCTCCGTCTCTCTGTTCTTCCTGCTGTTGCTAATGATAAAGATCAGCACAGCCACCACAAACTTAGTAGCCAGTAATCCAGCAATGATGTAGAAGACCGTGAAATCAGCTTCAGGAGGGATGCTGTGGGGGAACATAAACACAACAAAATGAGACTTAGCAAGGAAGAGGATGATTCAACCTTTAAGTAAACTCTTGTATTTTGATAGGATAAGAGTGCGAAGGAGGTAACAACTCCTGTGAGTGGTACTCCCTGCCTGGGTACAACAGACCCTGCGAGGTTAGAGCAACTGTAATAGGGCTAACTGCAAGATCTCACATGTGGATAAATTATGATCTGCAGGATTTGGTTTGCCTGGCCCTGAAGCACTGCTTTCTGCTCAGAAACCATGCAGCAGCTACAGGAGTTGTCATGCATTAGGAAGGGGCAGAGAATATGCCTCTGGTGGTATTCTTCTCAGCTTCAAATGGGATTACAGGTGCTAATCTAGTTTAGTCTTAGAAGAAGGAATATTACGGTTTACCTGGAGATGCTCTGCACAGCACTGGGCTCCTCTGGGATTTGGGTCTCCAGGACAGCTGGTGACAGAAACAGAACAGTTTGGTCTGCAAATGTTTCCGTGTGATATTCAGTGGTGTCACAAAGCCAGTGCCCCAGATAGGCACAGATAATCAAAGTGAGGCTGGGCACTGGGCTGTGTGCTAGGAGGTTAGTCTGGGTGCTGACAGATGACATGTGTTGGATGTCCTGTGGCAGTGAGTTTGTGTTGCTGTAAATTGGGAAATCAAAACAGGCTTGGGACTTCCTTAGAGATGGACAAAAGTACATGTTTACCAAAGTACAGCCTTGGCATCTGCAGGGATGTGAAATTTAAGTAGGAACTTGTAAAACTCAGAGCCCCAGGACCTACCTGTCAGCACATCCACTTGTACCTTCCGCAAGGTGTTTGTTTCCCCCAGGTATTCAGTTTTGCACTGGTACAGCCCTGCGTCCTGCTTCCTGAGTCGCCTCATGGTCACTGTCAGGACCCCATCCTGGATGTTGTCGCTGATGGAAGTGGTGCCATTCCTGTTCTTCAGGAACGGCAGCCAGAAGCGGCGGGCGCTCACCACGTGTTGGCACTTGCTGCCATCGATCTGCTTGCACCAGCTCTTCTCTCTCCACCGCTGCTGCCGGGGGTTATAGGTGCAGTTCACAGATATGGTCCCCCCCTCCATTCCATACACTGTAGTGATGTTCTCTGCAGTGCAGGATGCTAGGGAGAGGAGGAGAAAGTGGTGAGCCACAACTTTCATATCTATCCCTTGCTACTGTGTTTGTGCTAAACAAATGTCATTTTCCACTTCTACAACTCTGATGATGGCTACTGCCAACTGCAGGGCTGGCTCACCTTTTTCCCTGTCAAGAAAAATACAGCGTACTCAGGTTCGGTCCTGGTTCAGACTTCCTTGAAATAAGTCCGTAGTGATCTTATTGACTGGTGTGTCATTTGGCTCTTGCCAAGCAGCTTTTTCTGTGGGAGTTTGCAGATCTTGTGAAGCTCAGCAAATTTTGGTCCTCACCTTCCCCTTCTGGCCCTGCGGTGACTGCTCTGGATTGCAGTCTGGAGCTCAGTGTTGTCACACTTGCTGTGGTCACTGTGCTTCTGCCCAGTAAGGGCAGTTTGTCAGCATGACTAGGGGATTCAAATAGGAACTTGTGTTTTCCTCTGATCTGAAGGGACATGAAGCTGAGCATTCAAGCAGGTTGACTTGGCACTAGGTAAACTGGCTTGGCTTTTACAAGTTGTTTTTATGAGGCAGATCATCACAGAATCACAGAATTGTAGGGGTTGGAAGAGACCCTTAGAGATCATCAAGTCCAACCCCCCTGCAAAGCAGACTCCCTACAGCAGGCTGCACAGGTAGGTATCCAGGCAGGTCATCTTGACCCAGTAATAATTCACTGTTTCTTAGCAGCCTTTAGTTAGTTTCTCCTTGCTGTAACACCCCTTCTTTGAAGCATGCAGCCTGCCTACTTGCAAACAGGTGCAGCAAGGCAGCTTGCTTCAGGCTTTAGCCTTGAGCTCAACCCTTCCACATATGTTCTGAGGTGCAGATTTGGCTGTGATGCATGCTCTACTGTGAAAAAGGTCTTGTGCAGTAAACGCCTATGAAGTTTGCCACAATTTTAGGGCCCTTTATGCAGACAAAGGAAAGCAAAACAGCCTTGGCAGATGCTGAAATCAAAGTGAGAGATACAAATGACCGGCCAGCTGTTCAGCAGGTTGCTTCTTATTCGCATTCCTGACTTCTGATTCCAGAGTCTTTGCAGATTGTTTCATCCTGTCTTTTTAATAACCTACTAATGTTAATCCTGTTGATAACTGGTCTGCAGCTGCTTGGCTTTTTTTGTTCTAGTTCCTTATTTCTAATTTCCATTTCCTCCTTGTAGTGGGCAAAGGCAGAAGGGAAAGTCTATTAATACTTAGAAAGAGAAGTGCAGTGTGTTGTTTCTGGAAATCTATGTAGATTCTGTGGCAAGATAAATAAGGCTAAAACAGAGTGAATTTAAAAATGGGTTGTTGTGAGGCCTTTGTGTTGGCAGAGCCTTATCATGAAACATCTTAAAATACTTTTAAACATTCAGAGTGCTTTGTAAGCTGGAAAAAAAAATAGCTGAAGGTCTTTCAGGCTTTCCTAGAGGAAGGCATAAAAACGGATCTATGCTCTCTAGTCATCCAACACCTACAAACCTTCGTCCTGCTGTTCTGTTCCACTCAGTGGTTCCAGGGAAGGCTTTACCTCCCTGCGTGTCCAGTCCCATGGGAGCCAACTAAACATTGTAACTCCCCTTCCTACTTCTCCTGCAGACCCTTCTCCTCCCTGGTTCAGCTTGGCTTTCAGTTGCTGGAGCAGCCCCAGGTTTTGCTTTGATGGCCCAGAAACACCGTTGCAAAGCAGTGCCTTGATAGTCATGGCATTTGAAGATTTGCTGATGCCCCAGTGGAAAAATTTGTGTCATGTTGTTTTTGGCCCCTTCTGCTGACAGGTCATTTACTGTTTGTGTTCCTCCTCCGTTTTTTTGCTACCAAAAAAAGCACTGTGGACTTTTTTCCAAATTCAGACTTCAATCAGAATGGAGATTCTGCGCTCCCAAAGCCCAATGCACCTTTATGTGCAGTGTTCTGGAAATCTGGCATCTCCAGAATTTGCCTGGAAAGAGAAGGCTATCAGCTGAGAATACCAGCTGGATCCTGAGCCTTGTTTCCCATTACTCTCCAAGCTGAAAATAGTCAAAGACTGGGAGTGTTATTCTCTACAGAGATGTGCTCCCCAGCTTATGTATTTCTTTGTGATGCCCAAAGGATGTCTCTCCTTCACTGAGTTCTATTTTCTTCCTGTTGAACCACAGCTGCTGCAATTTACATTCAACCTCCTACGAATGCAAACACACAGAATTTTGCAGTTTCGCTCTGAGAAAGCACAGAAGACTTTTGTAAACAGTGTTTCATCTTCTGAGTCAAAAGGATCCCTCTGAAGAAAGCTGAGTGCTCAGGTCATAGAATCATAGAATCATTTCAGAATCATTAAAAGTCATCTAGCCCAACTCCCCTGCAGTGCACAGGGACACCCACAGCTCCATCGGTGCTCACAGCCCCATCCCCTGCCTGTGGGAGTCCCTGGGGAAGGGGCACCACTGCCTCTCTGGACAGCCTGTGCAGTGCCTCACCACACTCATCACAATCAATGTTTTTCTTATAACCAATCCTACATCTTTCCTCTTTCAATTTGAAACGTTTTCCCCTTGTCCTATCACGCAGACCCTGCTGCAGAGTCTGTCCTCTGCTTTCTTACAACTCCTTTGTTAAAGTAAGGGTATAGAGCAAACTTGGAGGAAAGGGTCTGACATCCCTGCAGTGTAACAAGGGAGGAGGAGCACGGTGCAGAATGTACTGCAAAGCTCCAGGTTCCCTCTGCTTCTACTGTGTTGCACCTTGCAGTGTACAGATGGTGGTAAGACTATCCATAGTAAATGTTTGTATTTTTTTTTCCAAACAGCTGAGTGCTGCAATGAAGATACCTTTGCATCCAGAAGGAGCTGCTGCATCTCAAGGCCTGTGCGGTCTTCTTGTTTGTTATCATTATCTCATAGAGGTGAGATATCTCTTAGGATAGAGACTAAGTTCTTGCATCAGTCCTTTACCCTACCCTACCCTAACACATAACCCAAGGCCATGTATGCTTTCTTACCTGAGAAGAAGACCAGGATGAGGTGCATGAGTTTCTCCATGTCTGACCAGCAGAGAAGGGGGCAAAAGAGGAGTCCAGACAGAAGTGAAAAGGACTGTTGCCCAAGAGCAGTTTGCTTTTCTCCCCTCCTAGCTCTGCCGGAAGGAATGAGCACAGGAACTTGGCATCTTTTGTGTCCTGCATGTTGAGCAATTTGCCAGGGACGGGCATTTCTCTCACTGGCTGAAAATTCAGGCATCAGCTTTGCCCACTCACAGCCACGATTTAGTCTAGACAGCCTGAAAGAGAGCATCATGTGATGGCCTCTGGGATCATTAGCAAACTGATGGGCTGCCCTTTTTAATTTGTTGGATTCGTTTACTTGGAGATCTTCCATGCAAATGCTGATAAAACCTTGCTTATCTTACAGAAACAGGCAGATAAACCTGCAGATCTGTCTGTTAATAAATGTGCCTTGTTTTCTTTAATTAGTGTTTAAGAAAATGGTACCTAAAAATTCACTGTGGGGCTTACTAACTTCCATTTTTGTTATTTCTTGCACCAATAAGCTCAAGTCTGGATTCTCTTTCATGAGAAGCAGCTGTGATCCTGAAAATGTATTTCTTGCATTTTATTATCTTCTACCATTACTCTTCCACTGCTTGACCCAGTGTAACTGACTGTACAAATAGCAAATAGTGGAGTCATAGGCTGAGTGATCCTTTTCCAGATCCATTTTTTTTTTCTTCCTTTCATTTCTAGTTAAACGTGTCAACTCTGACAGTCTCAAAGAACAAATCAGCATCTCTACTGCAGCCATAGCAAGAGAGGCCTGTCAGAAAGCTGGATGTGACAGGCCTGTGAATAACAGGTGGTCCAGGCCTCTTTAATCTGCTGCCTGTCTGCAGAGCTTGGTGTAGGTGAGTAAGTGCCAGGGCTTTTATTTGGTGCCAGGGTGAGTAGGCTGGGGAGTAAAGCATATTTCTGCAGGGACACAGAGCTATATCTCAGTCTGGCTAGATAGTTGATTCAGAGATGTCTGTTGGAAGGCTAGGGAACAAGTGTATTGGGAGTACGTTTCCTAGTTTATGGTGAGGTTATTCAGGATAGCAGGGGGCTGGTCAGGTCCCTGCCAGTCCAGTGTTCTTTGGCAACCCTTGGAAGTTGCCAGCCTGCATCAGAGCTGCACCAGTGATTTGTAAATATATTACATATCTAATTCACTTGGACAATTGTATGTGTAAATAATCCACTCTTGAATTACCAGCATTTCCTTTCTCTTGTATCACCTGATGTTGAAAACAGCCATCCTGTGCTCATGCTTCTTCCTCTATTGTCTTTGCAATACTTCCTGAAATTTTGCTAAGCTTGTCATAGAATCACAGAACAGCCTGGGCTGGTGGGGACCTGAAGGATCATCTCATTCCAACCCCCTACCATGGGCAGGATTGCTAATTTCTTGCTCTCGATTTCTTCTGTCAGTTTTTTGCTCTGTGCTGCTGTCTTTCCTCATGTCTGGCTCAGGGCTCACCCATGCAATTGGCAGATGGCAAATTCTGTTCAAAAGCACCCCAGTGCCCTATCCGTTCCTTGGGTGTGGTGCCACATGTTCCCTTTCTTCCTTTCTCCAGAAACACTCATTTTTTGTTGTCTCTGCTTGTCTCTCTTTCACACTGCTTTCGTTCAAGCAGCCAGTTTGTGTGTTCTTGAGTAACAGGTGTAAGAGAGCAAGCCAGCCAGAAGCTTTTGAACAGAATGAGAGTCTCTGATTAGGAGGTCTTTAAAGGATGGGGCACTCGGCACTCCATTAAGGTACATCTGTGCTTGCACTCAGTAGTGACCTCACCTTCATTCCCTCCTACACCCAAATCCAGTACACATGCCCTTTTTCTCAGTTAATGGATGGGCATTTAGCTTTAGTTTGAAAGCCTCTTTCCATCTTATTTCTTACCTAAGCAGGCTGATAAATGTATGGCATTGCATAAAGTATCAAAAACTGTATGCATCGTGGATGTGCACCACTGCTGTTTTGTTGTTAGAAGACTTTCTGGTGCTCAGGTTCTTACAGCAGAACCCTCAGCTTGTGCAACTTGCAGTGCAGCGTTTCAGCTTGTTGCAGTATGCTCGAGCTACCTGCCTTCAGGCAGATGCTGGTTCTGCTTATTCCTAGAACCCAGTGCCAATATCCCCCACCCATAACACGGCAAATGAACCCAGTGGCAGCAAGGTGAGAGTCCTCCACACCTGCCTCTCCCAGAGAAGCTGCATTTTAATAGAATCAAAAAAGCACATGTGCAGTCCATCCTGAGAGTTACCAAACACCTCTCTGACCTAAGAGGATCTGCACACTTGTGACCAATTTCTAATAGGAGGGAGGTCTTAAAAAGCATAGGCAACGTACATGTGGCAGCAAAACCTTAATGATTTCCCCAGTGTCCATGTACTGTTCTTCATTTCTACTTTATATTGCAGTCCTCCCATGTCTGGATTGTTTTAGGATTCTGTGCTTCATCCTTTGTCATTCTTTGGTAACTGCTTGTGTGTAACGATAGCATATTCCACATTTTCATCTTTGGGTTTCCTGGGAGCCTGACTCAGTTCAAAATTACAGTAGAGAGGTTCATCAGAGCTGAGTTGGGGTTTAAAGTCCAGGGTAATGTAATTTAGGTCTCTGCTGTCATCTGTAGTTCTTCCCATGCTTTCAGTGCTCTCAAGCTATGAAAAGGAAGAGCAAACAGTAGTCAGTATCGTTCAGTGCCAAGGCACAGCTGTTATCAAAGGAACAAGATTCTTCCAGGAGAAGTTGTGTGAAAAGTCACCTCTGGTCATGGCAGAGGAAGAAGTAACAGAAAGCCCATTCTTTCATCTTCTTTCCTTGAGACAGGCTACAGTCTCATCTTCTAACCTTTCTAGTCTTTCAGACATTTCTCAGAGATTACCAGAATTTTCTCAACCTTGGGTTGGTTTTTGTTCATTTTGTCCAGTGGAGTTTTCCTTCCACCGCCCCCACATTCCTTTCTGTGGTGATATTGAATACTACTTCCCCTCACACTCAAAACCAAAAATGGGTCTTCATCACGTGGGTCAGCCAGCTCCTCACAGGCTATTGGTAATGGATTCAGGTACCAAATAGAAATCAGTCATATTCTTTACCTGTGCTGGGCTCTCTGGTTTGTCATAGATGTCCTCTGCTTGTCTGTTACCTTTGGAAAGAGCCAGAGTCAGAGTTTTTAGAAGCAGAGAAGCCCATAACAATGCCTGGGCATTGGCAGTGCTAGGAGTTTTGGGGAGGGCTTTGGGATTGCCCAGTGATGGAAGTGATGGGTGTACCAATGGGACCCATCTATCCCGAGTCTGGTGAATGTGCTTCTCCCAGTTTACTTCTCTAAAATGTTAGGAGGTGTTTTGTGCAGAGTCTTGGGGAACATGGGTTTGATTTACTGGGAGATCACAGCAAGGAGCCTGCCTTTGAGGCTTCCCAGTCTGCACCTATGTTATCTTCCCCAGAGTACTGTGAATTGGGAATAATCTTGTTTGAAGTGGAAAAATGATGGCTAGAAAAGACCCCATCTAGAATCACAGAATAGAAATCACCCATCACAGTACAGAAATCACCAATTTCCACATACCTCCTGTCTTCAGCTTCTTGCGCTGCCTGATGCACAGTGCTGTTGTGATGGCGAATGCCAGGATGAGCAGGATACACAGAACCACAGAGATTATGATGGTGTTCCTTTGCAGGAAGAGCAAGGAAGTTACCCATGCTAGCTACCAATAGCTAGCAGAGCCCATTACAAAACAGTGACCAAAAAGGGGGGCAGGAATAGCTTTTATACACTAGAAAGGAGGGGGTTGGAACTAGCTGATCTTTAAGGTTCTTTCCAGCCTAAGCCATTCTATGATTCTAGTCTCCATGTTTTTAAAACAAAACACGATTCAAAGTTCAGAGCACAGTTCCAGGCCCTCAGGAGCCCATACTGCTTCTTCCTCCTGAGTTTTCCTGCACCTGTCACACTGAGAGTTGATGTATATTGTGTTCTTAAGAGCTGCTGCAGTGTTCATGACAGAAAGTCCAAAGGGAAAGAAAACATTAAAAAAAAAAACTGGTAAAAAGAAGGAAAAAATAGCAGCTAAGGAGTATTCTGCTGTTAACTATTCATCAGTACCCTGCATACCCCAGGGAGATGGGCATGAACAGGACATCAATAACTACTGGCTGTGCAAAAACTCAGCAAGTTTCTTTAGGCCTTACCGTGTTTGTGTGCTGTTGCCAGAAGAGTTTTTCTGACTTGAGCTTGTAGTAACTGACAAAGTTGTTGCAGCTGGAACTGCAATCACAAACATGAATAGGAGAATAATTACTGGGCTGTTTTGCCATTACCATCTAAACTTCCCAGCCATGCTACCACAGATAGAAGTCTGTGTGCACCAACACAAAGTGCCCAGGGTGTAACTTGTGTCACCAGGACCTGCTGGGAGCAAGCAAAGCAATGTAAGGATAAAAAGGTGGAAGGAAGAGGGAAGGAGCTTAAGAGGAGCCCTGCTTTCCATGCCAACCCGGTATGTAGCAGAAGTACTTAAGTGCAGTTAGAAATGCTGAGCTGTCTGCTCTGGGCAGCTGAGTTGCTATATCCCTGCAGTGATGCTCTGCCAGATTCCTGACAGAGCACAGCATGGCACTGGTTTGCCAGAATCGAGTGCCTAATTATAATCACTTAATAAGAGAATGCTGAAAGAGGTAAAACATCTGTAAAATATGGGTCTAAATCTGTGTTTCAACCAAATGTGAAGGTCTTAATGGCTTTTGAAAGCCAAGGGATGAGTTGCTGTAAAGGAACAGAAGTAGTATCATGAGCATGGGTGATAGGAACACCTCTGAATATGCCCAAATCTTCTCTAAAATACAAGAGAAGCGTCACAGTTCATCTGCTGTTCTTCCATAACAAAGTGTCTATGAGAAAGGAAAATCATGTAGGGTTTGGGTATAGAAAAACATCCTAATGTAGTTCTCAGTGGCTCTGGGATCCCCAGGGTTGGCTATGCAGGGAGTGATGTTAGTGCTGGGCTCCTTCTTGCTGGGGCATAGGGGAGAAGGGAGACTGAGCCAGGGAGGTGAGGCCAAAATCTGCCAGCAGGTACTCACTCTTGTCCACAGAGAGCCTGACCTCCATTATCCGGGTGAATGCAAGGCGTTCATAGGGGTTGTACAGTGCACACCAGTACACACCAGAGTCCTGTACTTGCAGCTTGTCCATGGTGATGGTAACAATCTCTGTCTGGGTATCATCCTGGATTGAGCTGCCCCGTATGGAAAAGTGTGGAGAAGTGCTCGCTACTAGTGAACAATGAGCCTGACCTTGTCGTCGGCACCAGGCTTTTTCTCCACTGCTGTAGCCCAGGGCCCCGTATGGGCACTGCACGGAGAGGCTGTCCAGCTCCCACTTGTGTAACTCTGCAAAGAGCACATTGGTGGCTGAGCGCGAGTGGTGGGCATGAGAGCATCCTGCTCCTGGCCCAAGCTGGCACCTGGGCTGGGTTCAGCCATCAGCCAGGGTGGGGGGCTTTGGGCAGAGCAGGGCAGAGCTGGGTGCCCCCGGGGCAGTGGGCTCTGTGGGGCTCCTTCACAGCATGCACTGTGAGTGGGGCAGGC
>PPHD01009954.1:0-20121 GCA_002909625.1 Bambusicola thoracicus | reverse complement strand
CCTCTCCTCTCCTCTCCTTCTGGGTCTCCAAATAATTAGAGATCTGTACACTGAGAAGGCTGTGTGATGCTGCCTACTTGTACTCAGTGGCAAATAGAGCCCTGAAATAAATTTGGTACAAATTTAGTACTGTGAGAAAATTTTGCCTTTTAACGCAACACATCATAAGACATTCTGTCTACATCTTCTACATTAAAAGCGAAATCCATTTATCAGCCTTGCTTGAAATAGCACAACATTCCAACCTTATTCTTTATTCATCATTGTGCCTTGATAAACATGTTGCTATCCTAGATAAGCAGATCTGCTTGTATTCATGGGATGTTAGTACATGTTCTTATCTTGGACAGATCTTTGATGGGAATAATTCTGTTTGATGACACATGTAGACAAACCCATATTAGGTCTTCCTGAGCTCCTGATAGCTTCACTGTATTACTTCTAGCTTGCTGAAACATCATGTTCTGTTGTAAAGGTGACTGAAGAAATATGTCTTTGTCACTGCAATTTATTATGAGCCTTGCTCATTTCCTATTCGCTATTGTGGTGCTTTAACAATGGCAGTACTTGATTACCTTCTTTAAAATTGCATCTCAGGATTTGGCTAATTGCCATTTAATCTTGTTTATATCTCCCCCACCCATCACTCTCATTTTTGACCTTTTTCATGTCATCAGGTACTTGTCCCCAGAATCCACTATTGCTCTTCAATTAAAGGATCTTTGTTATGGAAAAGCTTCTTTTGCCATCTAGTTGAAACATGACGTTTAACAGGAAAGGCCAAGGAACAATTTAGCAAAACAGCTTCTTGACAGAAAACTGAATTCTTGCAAAAATATTTTTGAATGAATGAATGAAAATTCTGACCTTAAAGACATTTGCCAAAACTCTACTGTAAAAGATAATATAATACTCTCAAAATTGTATGATAATTTATTGCAGAAAATGTTTAGTTAAGATACACCAGTTCACACAGAATAATAAAAAGACACCTTATACCCAAACTACCAATTCCACAATAAATTGTGTCATACCGGAAGATGTTCTTAATTTTATCATAAAGCATTTTGTTTTGTAGATGTCAGGATTTTTTACTTGGCTAAAGATGCTGAACTGAAGGAGTTCAGCATATCTGACATGGGATTTTTTTTAAACACCTTTTATTTTGGAGAAATCTGTTATTTTATTTTCCATAACATGTCAGGATGAAACAAATATGGAAAATAGAATTTTTCATGCATAGAAAAAACAATTTTTGTCCAACACTACTGGAACAATATATATAAAGCAGTATTCTTTCACAACAAACTCTCAGACTCTCAGCTGTTATGTTTATTTGCTAATGGACACCAAGGTCCATCTGGTCTTAAGTTACGTGCTCATTATCATTGGAAACTACTATGTCCTACTACTTTGGACATCCAGTACTACATTGCATAGCTACAGTGAAGTTTCTATCTATGCTCTGTCTTCTTATCCATATTCCAGATTCCTCTGAGCAATTAAAAGTTTCTAGGTGCCATAATAACCTGTGACCATGAAGGATACAGTCTCTTGTTCACTGAAAATATCTGTACCTATTCTGAAATTCTTTTTTCTAATACTGAGAAGCAAGTAAAGCAGCTAATCTGTGATTTATAAATAAATCATTTTTCCTCATCCTCAGACGCTGAGTTGAACAAATTTGTATATCTTTCAGCAGGCTCAAAAGATTTTCCATATTCCCATGTCTTGCTCTAAGCACCATCTAATGCTGCAAATAGCCTTTCTGATAAAGGATGATTAATGTAGCTTTCCATACAAGGCCATAGTGCTGATTTATTTAAGGGCACAATCAGATTTCTCATATGACCCTCCACTATGCTCTTTCACATGTTTACTCTTTTCACTTCATCCAGCAACTAGAGCACTGGCTTTCACTGTGCCATAAATAAAGTTGCCTATGGTTAGCTCTTCTTTTGTGATTGAAGAGGGTAAATTTGAGATCAGTAAGACACACAAATAATTTGTGCATTATGCTGCATTTATCAGCTTGTGCTTTCATCTGTTAGCATTTTGTGAATCCATTTATATAAATTAAGATCTCTGGGCTTCTTTACAGGGATCCTGCAGAAGAATCTTTAGGTTTGAATAATGTCAAAATTTTATGCTCTCTCCAAGTTGTATACCACATTTTATTGTGTCCATTTTCCCATTATTAATAGCTATCATAGCAGAGAATGCTAAAGCACCCGTAATTTAAGCTTTTTTTAAGTCTTGCTATCAGGTTAATTGGCCAGTTCTTGATCTGTGAAAATATTTTATTTCTTACAATTTGCTAACTTAACTATTGTAAATAGTTGTGGGACATCTTGGTAAATTCCTTACAAAAGCCAGATGCCAAATATATTAATTGGATTGGTGGTTTCTTTTTCATTCAGTAGGGCATTTTTATTGATGAATAAATTTAGTAGAAGAGTTTATTTTCCTATAAATTAAGCAGAGTGGACTTATTTGTGTAACAGTATAGTAGATGTTTCCCTATCTTTTTATTTTAACAATTAATCAATCTATAGACATGCATATATACATGTATATAAATGTAAAAAAAAAAAAAAAAAAAAAAGTTACTTGTGTATCTTTCCTGAATTATACTATACAGTACTGATAAAATATAGCTAAAATATTTCCTACTGAAAAGTTTTTAATGAGAGAAAGTATCTTTTCAAAAGAGCTCAGTCCATTCTAGTGTATATCCCTTCAGAACACTTGGATGTATGCCTCTGGCTCAGTAATGGGTTTCCTTTAAATTCAGAATTTTGTTCCAAGTCCTCTCAGTATTTTACAGCACTTTGTACTTATTACTGGAAAAACAAATGTCCAGTTCAGGCAGTTTTCCAACATCATTAGTTGTGAAGGGTGATGCAAAGAAAGTTTTTAACTTCACTGCAATGTCCTCATCTATTTAATTATTCCCTTTAGCCTTTCGCAAACCAGCACACCCACAGTATTTCAGTGGACCTCACACTTCTCAGCATTGAGAACTTTTCTGTGGTTTGTTTGTATTTATTTTAACTTCTAAATTCATGATCAGATATATCAAACATAAATAAAAAGTAGATAGCAGGAGACGTATGTATACAGCACTTTTGAAGTACTTTTTACGAATACATTTCTAGTTATGAAGGAGGATATTGTTGCTTCCTTTTACAGACAGGGAGATGAAGCACACTGAAAAGTGACTGCATTGCTATCTGCAGCACTGGGATCACGCAGCAGAATACAACCCTAGTCTTACTATCCTATTTTGCTTTGTACACTACAAAGCACTGCTTCAAAGACAGAGGAAAGTGGAAGACACAAACTGAGTAAATGTTTTCTATTTAATTATCTTACTTTACACAATGTTATATATGCAGTCAAATATATGTAATTGTGTACATGTGTATGTATTCATAATTCAGCCTATAATTTATAAGAGAAAATAGGAGTAAAAGAAAGAGATGCTTTGAGAGATTAAATGAGTAGTGCAAAAAGTTGCCATTGTTCGTACCTGGCCTTGTTGTTATTCTTTGTGTTGCTTCTGGGTAAACTGATGTATTTGGAAAAATAAAAGTGGCTCCTCCTAAAGAGAAAGAAGACATAACATCTGAAGATTCATTTTCACAGTCTCTGATTCCACTAATATTTTCCCTCTTCTAGTTTATCTGAATAAAGACTATGAATAAATATTTTATGTTAGGAATGTTATATGACTTCTGATATATTTTGCCTGTGTAAATCCGCTCAAATTACTGGATAAATGCCTGTGCAAAATCAGTGTTAAGAGGGGAAGAGAATCAAGTTCAGTAAATCCCTTCTGCCCTCCCTACATATTTGAATGTGCACAGGTTGTTCCATTTCTTCTGCAATAAAACTTCTTTGCCTTCTCTTTGTTCATGTATGACCTTCCGAACAAGTTCATACTCCCAGCGGAGACTGCAGCCCTGGACCAAAGCCTAGTCATGTCAGTGGCAATCTTCTCACAGACCTTAGTGGTCTTTGGGCTAGACTCTCAGAAACCCCATTAAAAATATTGAAGTTGATAATATAAAATGGTATCAAACTTATTTGGGGAACTGAAATTCCTTTATCTACTTCCACATACTTCTAATGGCCATTTCTAGGAATGTGAAAAGGGTCACAATGAAGTTATCAATGACTTCAAGAAGAGCTTGTTCCTAACCCCTTTGGGGTCTTTTGAAAATCCCACTCCAAACTCTTACACCAGCAGAACAATATATTTTTCTTATGGTCATGATCAGCATGATATTATTATCCATACTCCCAGTGGCATAAATGCAGGCAATCTCATTTTGGTGAAGTGAATTTTAGAATAGCATTGTCAGTGCACACATGTAGAAAAAGATAACACATGGAATTGCTGAACAACGTTTGGATAACTCTATGTGGAAACTGCTTGGCAAATTAGAATCTGGGAAACCAAAGACGGAAAAGACTATGGAGACTATCTATTTTTAAAAAGGGCTTAAGGGTTGTTCCAAACCTCATCAAAGTCAATGGAAAATTTTCTGTTGCATTTGGTGGGGTTTGCTGGAGGCCCATAGCCCACAGTAGGACTTTACGTCAAATGGCAAACATCTAATCTCAGTGGGAGATCATCTGATCTACCTCATTTCTCTAGAAAACTTGCCGCTTTTTACTACAGTGAAAAAATAAATGAAATACAAATAAAAGGTTTTCTTATTTCTTTTTCTTTGCATTATCCTTTGTATTATCTTTTTCATTTATCATACATAATTGTTATTTCTGGTCACTGTAGGTAACACCCTCAGGCATGATCATGCAGTATTCCAAACAACTCTACCAATATGTATACTGCACTATATGTGCAGTTCCATGCCATCCTCTGTTACAGAACTGCTACAGAAAGATAAAATTTATTTTGAAATATTTTCATAAATATTTTAAGCCACATTTTGACAGACACACTTTTGGCCTGTGTTGTATTATTCTTCCACCTATACTCCATACTTGTTTGGGCCGACTTACTTAACAGAAGGATGAATATTAACAAAAATCATTTTACATTCAGATCAGAGATCCCAACACAAACCTCACATGACGACTGATAAATGAGATGGACTAATTGCCTAAGTAACAAGAATTTTACTTAGGTATACAGTATGTACTGCATATGAGGGGGAAGCATCCACAGCACATAGACAAGCACTGAAGCACTTTTCAGCCCCAACAGTCTTTTGGGATCCATGGTGTAGATCTGACAGTAAAATGAGACAGAATGAGAAAAAAAAAATTCAGAGCTTGCAGTTTATCATGTGTCAGGGGCCCCATTAGCTTATAGGACATGAGAAATTATCAGTGGGGAAACCATTCTGCACCATCTGGCCCTACATGATCCCACTGTTTTTCTGTGTGTCTGTGCATAAAATTCATGCACACAGCAAAGAGAGGACAGGCTCATCTTCCTCCTGGTTTACTATTTCCACTTTGAGCAAGCAAACTATAAACAGGAATCCTGTGCTTTCAGAATATGACCTATCGCAACGGGAGCAGTGCCAGCATTACCTGTGTTTCTAGCATGCATTAACCGTGGAGAGTTTTGTAAGGCCTTATCAACATCATCTGAAGTCAAATGTGGAAGAGGAGCTACAAAACAAAACAAAAAGCAACACCAAAATGAAAAAAAAAATTGAGAATTATCTTTTAAAACCATATTTTCCCATAGAGGATTGTTTGAAAGTGAATCTACCAACAGTCAGTTTCTGTCTGCAGTTTGCAGGGAGGTGTGTGTGCTATAGCTTAGACTGATAGCTTAAGCTAGGGCATTCATTTATTCAACATTATGAATGCAGAGTATTTCTGGCTGATTATTGACAATGTGCGTGTGGAGAAGACTGCACCGCACTGGTGTTGCAATGCTTTTATTTGTTTGTTTGTCTGTTTGTTTTAAAACCAAGTTCACTTTGAAATCTTCAAACTGAGGCAAACATGCAAAATTTCCTCAAGCTTAGATGAAAGTACACGAGTCAGGAATTCACTAGTCCCCTCTTTCCCTTTGAAAAGTTAGCCTTACACTACAAACACTTTGCATTTGGACCTCAGGGAACTTTTTTTTTTTTTCCTGTTATTTTTTCCCTTGTTTAGTTTTTTTATTCCCTGCAAATTTACAGAACATTTATTCAATTCAGTGAAATCTTGCTTATCCTATTCAGAGTAGAGCAAACTGCTGTCAGTCCTTAGAATCATGCCTGGAATTTGCTTTATAAATCAATACTTGCATTATTGTTTAGACTTACTATTGTTAAAATGGAAAGAAATGAGTACGTGACCAGAAAAAACATTAGCACTGCATCTCATTTGATTTTCTTCCTACAGGGTACTGATAAATATGCTGGAGTTCAATTTTAATTTTGTCTCAGACAAAAATTTATAAATGTTGCCCAACTCTTTATCTCAAACAAACATGAAATCAATGGGAATCTTTCCTTCAAAGTCAAGAGGCTTTTGATTGAGCTTCCTGCTATGTTTTAAAAATCATCATTAGCAACAAAGACATCTGAAAACCCACTGGGTTCTAAGAGTAGTATCAACCACAGCTTGATGGTAGGCACTACCATAATGACAGAAAACTATCTTACTCTCTCTGAGGTAGTGTAGGTGTGACAGGAGGATATCTGCGTTGTAGCTCGGCGTGAGTCTCTGGAAGTCATCTTTAGTCATTTTACACAACTCTTTCCCATCAATGTTCTGGAACAACAAGATGTCCACGTCTGGAAGACCATACTCCTTCACTGCCCACTCCAGCCACTGCCGCACATGGTCTGTGCTCCATAACGTAGGATCTAGTGTTATCACAAAGAATACAATTAGCTGGGGAAGGGAGAGCTCCAATACACCTGAACAATGCAGAAAGAATGTAGTCCAAAGTGGAGAGACAGGGGATTCCCTGTTTCCTGACCAGTAGATATGCATGAGGAATTAATTTATCCTATTGGGTGGAAAGGAGAATAAATGTCTGTTAAAAAATTCTAGTGAAGAACTGTAAGCCCTCATTAATAAAAAAAAAACCCTTGGTGGGTTCCTTCTGTTCAGCATTTTATCTTGCCCTTTTTCTGCATTAGTATCCACAGATTAACACTGTCTCCTGTCCACATGAAAATAAAACTATTTAGAAAAACACTTAAGACAGTTTATTAACAACACTACAACCTGTGTCTAAACAATTTTCAAAGCTCTCTGTTGAATTTATATCTTTATTCAAGAGAAATTTCCACTCAAATCAATTTTACTGTTTCTTGGGCTTAGTCTAAGCAAGCACTCAGATTTGGCTATTTCTTTCATAAACTATAGTGGGTCATATTAAAATATTCCACTCTTCCTTTCATAGATTGTTGTGCTGTTTTCCTATATGTTGCTACATTTACATAGGTTTTTCCTTACTACTTGATGTATTGGCAAAACCATCTGGGGACAAAAACAAGAACTAGTACAAATGCCTTTTTGAGAGTCATGTATGAATCCCTAACTTTAACTTGAAGTTGTGCTTTTGTCCATAAAGCCTTCCTTTTCTATCTCTTCCATTCTACTTCTTGCTACTCCTTACTTAGAGTAAGCCCACACCAACCTGAATGTTCCTAAAGACCCGCAACACACATCTTCATAATGTAAGACAGCTTCTGGCATGAAGATTTTCTACTTTTGCTGAGGAAAGGTAAGAGCTGAGGAGACAAGCACTCATCAAGAGTTTCTGCCTTTCAGCCTACATGATACTGTGGTTCTGTGATATCCTGAAGACTGACAATGGAGCACACAGAGGTTAAATGGCTGTAGTCCATTGCACAAAAGTCTGAGAAGTGTCTGTGTCTTGAAAGACAGCATAAATAGCTTCTTCATGGCATAAATTCAGTGCCATACTATGTCTTTTGGGATACACAACTTTCCATGGGCTAGACACTATTCAGAGGCTGTCATGATGATGTTCATTCCCCTCCATCTGGTATGAAATGTGTAGCAAACTAGAGGGAAGTAAATCTGACTCCCTGGGGTCTGAGGTTGAGATCATTGATACCTATATCAGGGAACTCCTGAAAAATTCACACTGGGTTGGAGTAAACCAAACACTGGGAATCCTACCAAAAGATTTTCATTGTGCCTATAATTTCTAAATGTTTCTTATTTATAATAACTAGGAAGTTAATGCAGCAGGACATGTGAATATTGTTTTTTTATTCCTAAAGATTGCCACCTAAGTTGTACACTGCCTATGTAATAGTTGAACAAAACATATACGACCTATTGTAATGTACCTGCTTTAGCAGGGAGATTAGACTCAATCTCTTGAGGTCCCTTCCAACCACTGAAATTCTGTGATTCTGTGATTTTTACCCATATATGTCTTGTAGAGATCTCAAAATAGCAAGGCTGTAGCTGTGATCATCTTGTTCCTTGAATCTCACTCAAATTCACCTCAAAACACAGCTCCAGGAATACACCAAAAAAAAAAACAAAAAAACCCCAAACCATTCTTGCTGAGGTAACCATGCTGATGGTTACTAAAAGACTGAAAAAAGTACTAGACAGCAAGAAGACAAATGTTTGCTTTTCATATGCCATGAGACTTAGCGTGGTCTCCATCTAGTTAGTCTGGACATTTCATTATTCAGTGCATCACTCTGCTGTGCTTCAGAAAAGAACTGTCAACACCATCGCAGAGGATACTTCAACATATTTGTTCACACATATCTTGACAAATAACTGAAATAATCACAGCTTGCAAAATTGGCCACAGTTAAGACTCTTGCATGTCTTAGCAACTGAAAAACTGCAAGACTATTAAGCAACATAATAGTAGTAGCAATATTTCAGAGAGACACATCTCAGTTAGAGAGGAACCAGTAGCAAAACATTCCCTTCTGTCTGCAGGCTGCAGGTGTTGAGTATATGCTGTGCATATCCAGTGGTTATTGAACACTCATATATGTCATGATGGTCTAGTGCTCGGACTTCAGATATATGCATACTATTTTGCAGACCTAATACCTAAGCAACAACCCTTCCAGCAGAGGTCTGCATGGAAGACGAGGTGCACAGAAATTCAACTACTGAACCCTATTACCAAGCTTGCCACCAGAAACAAGAATTTCTCAATTATGCTCTCATATTGCAGTGGAGTAGTCTGCTTGCTTATTACCATGTATTACACTGCCCAAACTCAGGGGGTAACATAGATGAATTGCACTGTTACTTTGCTTGCTTTAGGTGAGGGTGAAATACTACAAAAAGGAGTGAGAATGGTCACATAGGATCTGAGTGCCTGTAAATAGCCAGCTCTGCCTCTGAACCAGGAAGAACAGGTTGAGGAGGTAGCTTCACTGTGGTATTTCCCAGATCATTTTCTTAACCCAGAGAAATTGTGGCTCTTCCTGATACCCTGCATCACATTGTCTCTCCCTCAAATCTACTTAAATGAGATTAGTAGATTTATTTGGGGAAATGCATTTGTTTGCTTGAAAATTTTTGAGTAGAGAGTCTAACCTGCTGGCACAATAACTCTTCGTTCATTGGTAGTCATATTTGGAGGCGGAATATGCTTCTCTTCCATGTAGCTTCCATAGTTCATCCCAACATTGTCTGAACTGCTAACCATTTTCCCTCCTTTTGCCACGCTGCAGTCATCAGGTGAATTCCTAGACAAAGAAGAGAGAGGTGCACCTTGATTATTATTCCAGTCCCTACTAATATCCTCAGCAAGGATGAGTGAAATGAAAAAAAGAAAAGAAAAAAAAAAAAAATGCTAATCATTTATTTCCAGAGACAGGGCTAGAACGAAGGGTTGTTCATGAAGCTGCTTAGCATCACAACTGCAAATAGCTGTGTTTCTCTCTCCAAGCATCTCACAGACAACTCAGCAAAAGAGATGCACTTAATGCATCAGATAAAAAAGAATATAACTAGCTGTCATTAGCTTTGGACCACTTTCCAACTCCACTACTGTCACTGTTTCATGTGAGCCACACTTTGTTGCACTTTATGTAAGGCGATGTAGACATATTTCTGCATATGGCCCACAGAAAAAGAAACATTTACCAAAGCCATGATTCAAAATACCACACACATGACTGGAAAAACCTTTCAGCTCCTGACTAGTACAGTCTCTATGGTACGATAGTCAAGAAAGGGAAATCTGCAGAGGATCTGCAACCAGACACCTCTTTAATTTTGGCTTTGCTTTCTGAATAGAGTCTCTAGCTTTAATATCCCACAGAGGGTTCCCTAATGGCATTTTAATTGCATCACAGTTTTCTTTCTGGCAGACAGAAACATATTTGTCCCTTAATTTAATGTCTACAATGTGTTCCATCAGAGAGAGAGAAATTGTTACAAAAATCAAAAGAACGAACAGAGCCATGGGGAATACCTTAAAATGCAAAGAGGTTGTTTGGCAATTGGAAGAATGGTGTTACTTGGGCTTGAGTTTCTTTATTGATACTATATTACTTACAACCTTTCATTTAGTTCTGCCATTTAACTGCTGAAATTGCACTGTGGTTGTACTGCACTGGCAGCAAGTTAGATTGCTACGCTTCATTTCCATTCCTTGCAAACTAACTAATATGCAGCCCAGAGAACTGAGAGACCCTCCAAGAACTCAGACTCCTGGAAGGTTGCTTCAGGAACTGACATCATTAACGGCTCCAAATGCATTTCAACAAGAGCCTCTTGCTCTCCTTGGCTTGGAAGCCCCATCTGTTGCTGAAAGCATCGGGCAGCACTGTCACTGAAAGCCAATCAATTGTCAGACTACAGGCACCTTCTCAGAAGAGTTAATCTAATGTTTGAGAACAAAAGAGGAAAAGAAAGATACAGTTCGGCCCACTGTCTGCTCAACACGTACGGCAAAAGGATGTGGCATATAATTTATCCAGTGCTCAAGTGACTCAGTTGCACTGACTGCTCAGAACTGCCACCAGTCAGGAACTACTGAAGCTATAATTGTTCCACATGTCTTTTTCAAAAATAACTAACATTTTGGAAGCTGAAAAGATTTAGTATACATCTTAAACAATGCAAATACATTTTAAGCATATAATTTTTTTTTTTTTTTGAATCAGTGTTACTACTCATTTTACCACATTTTGTTAAAGTGTATGTATATAAAAAGCAACCAACTGACCACCACCACCAACATAAAACAACAACAACAAAGTGCCAATGGTATACAGTAAAAAAAAAATATATATATCAGATATTATTCCAGAGGTACTGTCGTCTTCTCTAGGAGAAGGAACAGGGCCCTGAATGTTGCCTGGGAAATGTTGGCTGCACATACCTCTTTCAGGTATAAAATATCTTGGGTGCTGATTAACATACTACATACGAAATCTGCCTTTTGTAAAGATCCTACAATTACTCTGTCAGCTACAGAACTGAATAATAACCACAAGGGAAAATACAGTCAGCACATGGCCTTGCCTGTCACTGAGTGGTTGTGGATTTAGGCTTCCACCATAGAATGAGAATACTTCAGCATTATTCTCTCAGGTTTAATTTTTCTACCCTGCTATATACCTATAAATATAATTCTGGGATGCAGCTTATTTCTATCGAAACAGAGCTAAGCAAAACAAAACAACTTCTCTTTCAGACATAAACATGGTGAAAGTGAGCTTTTGAGATGATTGCTTGTGACTAAAATGTTGGCTTTTTCTGTTTACCGTTAGCAAATAGAAATGGCATCTATGTGTGAGTGAGTCTGCATACTAAATCATGTACATTTGGAATCACTGGCCAACTCCTGCTCTCCTTTATACCTGTGCAATATCTATCCTGATTCCCAGTGTTGGCTATGTTACAAAGAGAAAAGAAGGAGCAGTTCGGCCCATTCACTGACTTGTCTTTTGGAAGCATTGAGCTAACAGCATCCTTTGGCCTTCCTGGAACTATTTTTTAAAAAAAAAAATATTATTTTTTTTTATGGTTTTCTTTTTTTCCATGAAAAGGAACATGGGATAAAGACATATCAAAATCTTGCTGCTGATGTGAAATACAGTATCAGTACTAGCCTACACCACTTCCATGGGTAATTGTGCATTAAAAACACTCTTGTAAACACTGAGCAGTGAGTGATGTGAAAGATCCAGTAGCAGCAGACAGCTTTTGGCAGCCTGACAGGGCTGCTGAGCTGGTTCCCTGATATGAATATAAACAGACAGAGGGTGGGGTAGAAGAACATAAATGGGTTATAATTTTTCATTAAAACCCAGAAGGAAACAATCAAGAGTTCTGCCCTGCTGGTGTACTGGGTGGACAAAAAAATCCCCAGTTCAGCAAACCCTCTGTGCTTAACTTGAAGCATGTAAGAAGCTCTGTAGGAGCTAACACAACTACTTGAGTAATTCAAATTGAGCATGTGCTTATGTGTACCACTTAGACAGGGCTCAATTCAGGTGGCTGGAGCTGACTTCTACAGCATAGAAAGCAAAACTGAAAATACAAGTAGACATTAGAAAATTGTGTTTTAGTGCCCAGAAGAACAAAAGAATGATTGTCTTCAAAGGCTTTTTATTTTAGGATGTTCTGTGAGCCTGCTGTATTTCTGAGCCACCAGGGGAGCAGAGGCAGTGGAAAAGCAGCTTTTCAGAACCTGTGCCCAGTGCAAGGGGTGCAGCTTTGCAGTGATTCATCCCTGGCTCCAGGTCTGAAATGAAACCTGAGATGTTTTCCTTCACAGCTGCATGTTATTTTTTACCCTTTGCAAATATACTGTGTTATACCTGGAATTTACCCAAATAATAAGAAAAGAAGCTGTAAAGGCTACAGTCGTGCTACCCAAGAGCACTTTATCCAGTCTAAAGCTGAGTCAGCTCTGATTGCTGATAAATGTTTGTCAAAAAAAAAAGGTATTTTTCCATGGATCCCAGATCTGGAAGCCTTGCCTCCATTCAGGGTTACTTAGAATCATGGTGTTTAAATTTAGCACACTCTCCCACTCAGAATGATTGGCATTTTGCCAATCACTGACTGATGAAAGCAGGTGTAAGTTCATAAATAAGTGATAAATAAGTGTATGAAACACATTTTTTCCTCTTCACTTCACTACTATTTTCCCCATGTGACATAAACCACCTGAGTTGTTTTAAAATGCAAGGTGTAAGAAAAATGATGATGAGGAATCAGCAAAATTTACATAATCTCTGTTATATTCCTATAATCTAAGTCCCTGTTTCTAGTATTTCCAAATTTCAGAGGTGAGAAAAATTGCGTATTCTAAATACCTACACAGTGTCTTTCTAAGTTAATTTAATAACCACAGCTTGGATAACTTCTTCATAGAGTTACTTACAGAAAAGTAATCGCAGAACAGTAGAGGTGCATAAAAACATCTTCAAAGAGATTTCCATGTGCGGTCCTCTGATCAGAGTGGGACTGGCCAGGTCACAGGAGATGCTGAGCTACCCTAAATTTTTCTTCTGCAGACAAACGCTGACACTGTCCTACAGGACACAGACCTCTCTGCTTTCCTCTCCTCACCCATTCTTTAATGCCAGTGATCTGAGAAAGGAAGGAATGGCCCCAGATGATCTATAGTGTTGCCATTCCATCTATACAAAGAAAAGAGAAAGCTGCACAAAGCCAGATTTGATGGACTGGAACGGAATTATGGCCAACATATGTAAATTCATAGTTAGCCAAAATGATACCATGTAAGAGTCAGCTCATACAGACCATACAGCAAAGCATTCTCAGGCTCACGTCCACTCACTGCAGCTGCTCTAGCTATAGTGAAATTGGCTATTGCTTTCCCTACAAAATGAATTATCACTGGGAAAATGGTCCATGAAGAGATACCCCAGATCCCTGGGACTTCTTACTTTGAGGTACATTCTTGTTCCATAAAGCTCACCTCATACACTTCAGTCCAGCATGTCAACTCAAAGAGTGACACACTTGCAACCCTACACTCTCCCTCCTGCTCCTCTACACTTCCACTTCAATTTTTAAGAACCAGTGGGATTCCCATCTGCTAAGACCTGTCATCACAGCCACACATAAAGAGGGGTCCTGTGGGTCTCCCTTTGATAACAGTCTGTAGTGACAGCCCAAAAGAGAGGACTTGGGCATAGCAGACATGAAAACGCCAAAAAAACCCAAAACACATGTAGGTCAAAGCATCCCTGGGGTGCACACACTAGACCTCACTCAACTGCTCAGTGAACTGTGCTAGGGAGCTGCTTCCCAGCACACACACAAATAAGCAAATAAATGAGAGGGTAGAAGGGTGGGTGGATGAGTAACATGGTGCCTGCCTACGGGCTAAATCACTCCTCCTCCCTATTGGGGTGACCATGTGAAAGGCAGTGCTCATCCATAGGAGGAGTATGGTCAGGGTGGAAGGGAGGGAAGCGCCCCAGGAGCAGCGCTGCCCACCAAAGCTGGCTAAAGCTGATGCTGAAGCCATGGTGACAGTCTGTTTATCTTTGCTAGAAGGTGAGTGTCAAATTCAATCCTACAAAAACAAAATAAATAAAGAAAAACTGAAGTTCTCCTGGAACACATGCTCATGGATGTGCACTGCTCCATGCTGGGCTATGTGTGGGCAACCAAACAGGGTATCAACAGCCCAAAAAAACCAGGGTTGTGGAAAGGCTGTGCTTGGGGCAGTCCCACACTAATACCCACTACAGCATCCAAAAGAGGATCAGTATCACTGGCGGCCAGCCCTAGGCCTTGTAGTGCTCAGGGCTGCATGGCCCCTGGATCCCTAAGAGGTACCATGTAGAGTGCCTTGCTCTTTCCCTCAATGAAAGGAGAAAGCAAACACCACATACCAGCATGTGCAGTTTGTTGGCTTTCTGTAAGCAAGACAAAACATGCTTGTTATTGAGTGAGCAGCAATTCATTTTCAATCTAACAATAACTTTTGCTAATTGAAACAATCTTTTTTAATGCCTTTTTTTTGTGTGTGTGTTGTTTCTGTTTTTGTGTAACTTTCCCAACTATCTTGCAGCCCACAGCTGCTTCAAGCCTTAAGTCCATCATGGCAAATTAAAGCAGTCAGCATCTGGCTCACTAGAGGCCAGTCAAGCTATAAATATTACCAGCTCAGCTCTTAGTATTCACAGTGCGGGGAAACAGCTGGTTTAAGTTTGACTGCACGTTGTCATTCCTCCATTAGTGAAAACACTTCAATATTTCTTATGTGTGAGGTTGGAGTGAAGAAAGGGAAAGAAGGGAATGGGGTCACTAAAAGCCAAAACTAAGAAATGATGTTCTTTACGTACATAATTTACAATTAGATTGCTGCCTGGGAGAACGTTGAATTCTGATATGGCGATAGCTTGGCCAAAGCCACAATGACTTCCCAGTTGGCCTATAACTTTTAGGACCTATTTTCTCTTGTTTTTCTTTTATTATTTTTATAGAAATTCTATTATAATGGTAATGGATTACATTTCTCAAATTGTATTTCATTTCAAGAGCTTGTAAGACTGTTGTATTTGTGGTTTCGTAAAATATGAAATACTGGGAGACGTGGCCCTTCCCAAGCTGCATGTGCCTTCTTTTGTGGGCAGGGATCATATAGAAAGTTAGTAAAGTAGTGCATGCCAAGCATAAGCAGAAGTGACATCTTGTATGGAAACCATAATCCCCCGTGTCTGTGGAATGTCTGCTGATTTTCACGATTAGTGTTATTGGGTTGTGAGGCTGATGGGTGTGAAATGTATAGTCAAAGAAGATTAGCCACTTTTCTTTCTCCTATTCACATTCTGTTTTGTCTTGAAAAATCTGTTCCGAAGCTTCAAATTCTGAGCACCCTCGCTGATCCTACTCTGATCAAAACCAAACAGCTATTAGTGAAGAGAGAAGAGTTATTTTCAAACATGCTGGTTCAGAGACAACCTATTTACTGTCAGAGCCTGTACTGTGCCAGCATGGGGGAGCACCACAACCACTGCCTCTAAATGTTCTAAACACAGTAAATACTGTACTGGAAATAAAGCAGTAATGATAGGAACAGTCATAAATAATGACAGTGACTGTAACTCTTGTGAGGTCCTATGTCAATGTTTGAAGACTAATTTTATATTTCACTGCCCATATGAGACCTTTTGGTTGCTTAGCACTTCGGAAATTTTTGCTTTCCCCATCTCCCTCTTAAACTTCTAAGTTTGAACACACAATTTAAGCATCAGTGGTCAACCCAAAATATAGCCACACCAATTAAGAACTGACATTACCCCGGGGTGAAAAGCTTCTTAAAACTAGCTCCTGCCAGCTCAGAACCCCCCCAAAAGCTTCTAACAGGTAGCTATGACAGTGATGAGTTGGAGAGGGAGCTTATTTTTCTCCTTGGCAACGTTTTGCCTCAAGAACAGAGCCAAACCATGCACACACACATAGGCACACTAACGTTAAGCCGGTGGATTTTCAGAGTGAAGAGATACTTCTCAGAGTAGCCGCACATAAAGCCCTGCCTGAAGAAGATTGTGAATTTGTAGTTTTTCCAGTCTGGTAGGCAGCTACCAGCCACCCAGTCAGTGGGAAAAAAGATTGTCAGTCTGAAATAACTATCATCATGTCCTTCTATACAAGATAAATGTTACTTTATTTAGGCAGCTCCAATAAGAGCATAAGGAAAGCACAACAAAGATCTCCTAGCTTTTCTGTGGACTGAAACAGGGGCTGACTCGATCTTTGTTGAGCCCAAGGAGAGAATCCTGCTGACTGCCATGGATTTTGGACCCTGTACATTTAGTCTGAGCTGAGGTTTACCAAAAATGCATACTGGTGTTATGAGACGAGATGTGGATGGGATGACACTGAGCCTCCACTGCAGCATTGTGCTCCAGTGGTGGAAAAAAACATGCCCTTGAAAAACAAGTGATGTTAAAGTAATTATTGCAGATCAACTCTGTTTCTTGATGTTCTAGATGCACATAGGGTGTGCAAATGCTCTAACTAGAGCCATCAGTATCATCCCACAGACCGGAGCATAATGCAAATGTGCCTTACCTAGCTTAAAGTACATCAGCCTGCTTTCTGGGAGTGGGATGGTCCTGTCATGATGGCAGTGCAGAACTCTGTATGGATGAACACATGTCCTTTGTGACTGGGAAAGTAAGCTGGCACATAACTAGACTATGCAAGGCACCTCGAGCTCTACTCATTCTGATTTGCCTGTTTGTATTGCATGAAATAGCTACCATTTAGGAGAGCTTACATCAAGAGGGGGCAAGAGGGGAAGAAATAACAAGAGGCCACTCTGGTCTCTGAAATTCCTTCTGTGTGTTGCATGCACTCAATCCAGCTAGTTCAGACTCTGTCTGATGAAAATATAGAACAGTAACATGCAAAGAAAAATGGCATTTCCCAAAAGAGCCAGCAGAAAAGATATATTAAGTGATAATTTCATTTTTGAATGCTTTTCAAGCAACAATTGGTAGCAGTTAAAACAACATTTTGCACGTGATTAAATCTTAATGACAACTAATTATTTTTGGCATTTCTTTAAAACTTCTGCATCAGCCAAGCTGATGTTGGAGAACTTTTGCTATGCTTTCACTGTAGCTAACATTTAAAATGCATTTTCAATTAAATCATCATACTGCTCATGGCAAGTAAAATTTATTTGAGGTCTGAATTAGACCCTATGTTTTACTCCAGACTCCCTTAAAAAAGAAGGATTACCTACCAATAAATGTAGAAATTCTAAGCTACATCTGTGCATTCCCACCCATGGGATGGTGGGAATATAGGGGTAAGGTTTGTCAGAACCCACTGAGTAATTCACAGGCTTAAATGTTGCATCCAAGGCCTCATGAGAGATTTCCACATAAGTGAATTTCATCCTAAATGCACACTATGAGTTGCATTATAATAAAAATGGGTACTCTTAATTTGATAAAATATATAAAGAATAATAAACAGTCAAGTAAGTAACACTGCAACATAGGCAATTTCCAGATTTATATTACAGTGCCTTACTATATATAGCAGGGTGAATCTTTTGGTCTAACTCAAGAGCACTACTGAACAGCTGGAAACAATATTATTACATTCAGGTGAAGGACTGATTATATGGTGGTACAAAAGGTCTCATTAGATTTATGTACCTGGAGGAAATATATCATCTGAATCAACTAATGGATTTGAAGAATCTGAATTTGATACTATGCATGACTATATTGTAAATGCAACGACAGCAAGGTAAATGACAGCTTTAATTTCAACTTTTCTTGCTTTATTTAATTTAAGGTAGGCCTTTAGGCTATATTTTCAGGTGCTGTGTAGCAAATTTGTGTAGTTAATCCCTCTGTGGTGCACTGGAAATAACCCTTTAATTTCATTCTGAAGTTATTTTCTTCAGTATTCACAGGAGCACCAGTTCTGAGGCCATTATGACTTGAGATTTAATGTTGGGCAATTACAGCCTAAGTACATCTGGGGAGAGTCTGAGCAGAGTGAGTACATTTCTGCCTTGAGTGAGTACTAAATTGTTGATGTGTAAGAGGTTCAGTACGCTCCTAAAACTTTATATCCTTTTCCAGACAGCAGAATATATGGCCAGGAAGCAGCCTAACAGAGTGGGAAGCAAGAGGGGGGCAGCAAAAAATCATGAAATGAACCATTCTCTGGTTGCTACTCTGTGGGGCCTGGCACATTGTTTTGTATCCGCCATGCACAGTGTTATTCAGACTCAAGCTCATACACTGGAAGACAACTATGGAGGAACTTCACAGATCCTAAAGATAGCACTCTTGAGAGTGGGGCTTGAGAATTTAATTTAAGGAAAGAAATGAGCACGGTGGGGAAGGCAGATTATCTGCTGACAAACAGCAGATGATCTGCCAGGAAAGCAGTGAAACACCAAAATATATGTGTCAAAAGCTAGAAGGCGCTTGTGGAAGGAACGAATGGTTTTCAGATTTTTAAGTGATACATATATTGCACTGAACTGCAGTGTATTCAGTATTGGCAAGTCCTAATCAATATGAGATCATAATATTTGATATAATTGTTTAGGAATAATACGTTACCAGTAAGTAAATTCACTGAATGCAGGGCTTGAGTGACACACACATTTTTTCAACGGTTGGCAGGAATAATAAGAGGCATTACAATTATTAAAGCATTATAACACTACGCTAACAGATACACAGATACATATGAGTTCTTGAGTATATGTAAGTGTATAAGAGAAATCCCACACCGTATCTTCATTTTTTGCTTGGTAAGATTAATTATCCATTAAAACTAAAATGTTTAGATTTTATTTTCAGGTATGTGTTAGGTCTTACAGAATAATAGATTTAGGAAGAAGTCATGTAATATGTTTTTTTAATTTGCGTGTTAAGTGTAAGCATTCAGTATATGCATGATTTTTTTTTTTCTTCCATTTACGTATTCTTATCCTTGTTAATCTATAAATGACCTCTTATTTTTTTAACAAAATGTCTCGGAAATTGCAGTGAAGTATAAGTTTTCCTGGTTTTCTCTAGTTATCAACTCTGCATCTTGCTCTGTCAGTAGGGGAGGCTGCTGAATCCAAGATCAATACATGAAATCCTGCTTTAAAAGCTGTGAGCTATTTATAATTAATATAGAAATAATTGCATTTATTTTCATTATATCATAAACTCATAGAATCATTTGAGTTTGAAGGCACCTTTAAAGGCCATCTGGTCCAAATCCAACAGGGACAGCTACAGCTCCATCAGGTTGCTCAGAGCCCCATCCAACCTGACCTTGAGTGTCTCCAGGGATGGGGCATCCACCACCTCTCTGGGCAACCTGTGCCACTACCCTTATTGTAAAAAAAGTTTGTCTATAGTCAACCACAACATGCCCTTTAGAAAACAACTCTTCTGACAAAGAACATTTTGCAGTTAAGAGTACCAGCTTGCATGTCCTCTTATGCAGAGCAACCCATGTGTCAACTCATATGCAGAGCAGCCCTTTGTCAACTCACATGCTACTTCATGTTGGGAAGCAGTGGTCACTTTCTCATGATGGTCATATTAAGCACCTCTGAGTGAGGCTGTTTGGACAAAAACGAGGAACTTAGTCTTCATGCACTTCTCAGATAATTTGCATTAAAGTCTAAGTCCTAATGATAAG
>PPHD01009953.1:0-20122 GCA_002909625.1 Bambusicola thoracicus | reverse complement strand
TTTTTTTTGTCCTTTTTTTAAAATTTATTTTCTCCTGAGTAATTTCTCTGTAATGAGGCGTAACAAAATCGCCCAATTTTGCTTTTTCTGAGACTGAACTACTGCTGGCAGGGAGACAGGGAAGTTCCTTTCTGAAAGACTCTGATGGGAAGAAAGGCCCTGACAAGAGCTGTTTAATCACTGAAATAAAAAGGATCGAAAATGAAAAATAGTATTAATTATTTTTTTTAAATGGAATAGCAAAATTGAAACAGGAATAGTGTTCCATATAACTCTGCTAAACTTCAGAAGTGTTTGTTAAGTTATGCTCAGTGTTGAAAGAAAAGGGTTAATGGCAAATATTTCTGAAGCCAGAGAGTATTCTTTGTTTATTAATGGAAAAAGTTCAAAAGATTAAACATACAGATTCTTTGACATTTCATCTTGCAAAAGCATAATCCTGATAAGAAAAACACTTTGGCAAGAGCACCATCACTGTTGAATATGTGATGGTTACTCTGGAAGAGGAAACAAGATCTAGCTTGTTGAAATGGCACTGCAAATGCAGAAGAAAAGCAGGTTTTGCAGAGCACTGGTTCTAGGCAGTTGTGGATGAAGTGGGAGCTCTAGTCTGAGTTCTCAAACTGCTTCTGACACAGCACCAGTGGGAGGAATGAAGCTAGAGAAGACATCTTATCTTCACGATCTATTCTCTCTGGTACTTCTGGCTTTAACACTGGCTGTGAGCTGTGTAGGGGAATCACAAGGCCATTTGTCTCTGAAGCAGAGCTCATTGGAGAGCTCAATGAAAAGCCCTACTGGGTGAAGAGAAATTCAAACCACGAGCCAGCCAGGTGAGCTAGTATTTCCACCCATCCTTTTGCAAGGGATTAGACACGAATAAAGATTTAGCTCAGTTCTGCTTTGCCTGCAAAGCTGCAGCATTAATAATAGCCGCTAATCTTTTAGATCTGTTGTATTTCTACCGTGGCAAGTCTGCAGCACTGAGCATAGCTCTGGGCTGTTTCTATATTACTGAAATTTACATTCACTGCCATTAAAAACAAAAATGAAAAAAATGCTTATTCTATTCAAACTTTGCTGTCTTCGTGCACACCATACGTTATCTATCTCCTTGCTAGCTGGACTGCAACAGTGAAAGTACTGAAAGTACTGGGTGAAGCACAGACAAAAACCCTGGAGGTAGCTGAGAACACTTGATGATGCATAGTGCCTAACTCAGCTCCCTCTTACAAACAGATTTTGATTTGATAACCGTGGCTGCATATCTTGAAATTGTTTTTTTTTTTTTCTTTTATTCTGACCTTATTTCTACCTCTCTCTTACTTACAAAATGTTGTCACCTCTAGAAACTTGTACAAAAGACTTATCTCAGGGTTTCAGGCCAACCTACAAACTTCCAAGACTATATTGAAGCCTTTTCTCTAACAATCCATGAAACATACACCAGGTCCCAAGGGAGTTGGACTAGATGACCTTCCAACTCTAAGAATCCTACGATTCTATGATTTGATGCAGAAAATACTGGTTTATAACATTTCTTCTTAACAGGAGATACCTCAGGTTTCAGGACAGCTGAATATCTGGCCCAGCCAAGGCTCCTAATGCTCTTTGCTCTAATCAAACGCCATTCCTACGCGTTCTCGGGGAGGACAGAGTGTGTGGGTATCCACCACCTTCATGCCAACTCAGGGACTTTACTCACAGGTGGCTTGGAAACAGGCCAGCCACAGTGTGTGAACACCAAGTGAAATGTATATGGCAGCCTCGCTCTTTTCAGCTGTTGTGTTCTGATAATGTGATCAGAAAAAAAAAAAGAAAAAAGAAAAAAAAAGACATCAAATTTTACATTTCCCCTTCTACAGAAAGCAAGCATATTATCAAGGGCGTTTTGGCTTACATCTCTCTTTCATCATGTATGTGCCTCCCTAGTAAGACTTATAGAGATCCCTGTGGTTTTTGCAGAGCAGAAACAAATGTTATAGCAAACAAATCCAAAGGAAAAGGTTTGAGGTTTGGTGGGTTTGTTTTTATCCCCTCTTCATTCTTTTGTCCAGACATGACAGAATTGCTTCCCAACTTGGAACGCAATTGTTTGTGATAATAAATCAGTTGACTCTACTGCTGCTGTGCCATCCAAAACGACTTTGTAATCTGGAAAAAATAATTGTGCTGAGGAGAAAGGGAGCAGTGGCCATTTCCCAGGCTTTTTTGACCTTCTGAGCGAGAATTGGAACTTGCCTAGTGGTCTAGATGCTAATCTGTCTACCCAGTGTGTGGGTGTGTTCTGAGTCACAGCCAGCATGTGCACTCGCTTCTAAAACAGGGCTTCCTAAATATTTTTTTAAGGGTAACTTTTGTTTAATTTTCATTTGGCAGACTCCCACGTTGGGAATGGTCAAAAGCTCAGGAAGAACAAGACCATATGTTGCGTACGGAGCTGCTAAGAACAACTTTGAAAGTTTATAGACCTTTTTGTCTTGAACTGAAGAGAACCCTGACACCCCTCCCACCACGAATTAAGATATTCCTTTTTTTTTCTCACCCACTTGCCAACAAACCACATCTGTCGGGATTCAAGTATACAAAAACAACTGACTGTCCACAGCAAGGATAAATGTCCTTTTTTTGTTATTATTATTTTGGCATTTGCTGTATTTATCTTTTTCATATATGTCTAGTTACTAACACTCAAGGGGCATTCCGTCGAGGACATTGCGGGCAAATGTAACTGTGCAAGTACTGAGCAAACAGGATGCAGTGGCCATATACAGGCAAACAGGCGCTGCCAAGATCTCCATGAAAAGAAGGCATTTTTTATTGTTCTTCTTATTACATAACTGAAAACAGAGATAATGAACGCGTTTCAGGCAGAGCATCACAGGTGTTACAAATTGCTTTCTCTCTTAGAGGCCCTGTTATTAACCCAGTTACTGCTGGTAATAATACCTGCTGCTCTGTAAATAAGCCTGAAAAATGCACTGGGGCCAGATTCAATAAAGGGCTTAGGTGACTCAGCGTAAGTTGTTGTAATACCCGGTACTTAAGATCCCAAGCCTTTGAGCTGAGTCTGAATCCTGAGCATCACATCCATAAAGTGCACAGAGAGCATTAGGTGCCGGCAACAACAATCTGGGCAGCTCAGCCTGCACCTGCTTGGGCCTGGCCAATAAAGGTAGCTGGCATAGAGACCGACATGCAAATGCACCTGGCGGAGCCACGTGGAGATACTTACCTTCAGTCAGGACCTGATCCCTTCCAAAATACATCCTTGTGGGCTTTTATTCTCTTTTTTTTCAGTATATTTTTTTCAAAGAGGGGAACTTCATCCTCCCCATCCCCTATGGATTATGCAATTAGCAGCTCAAAAGTAGGTCATGGGGAGTGGGCTGGAGGGGTATGCTTCTCATCCTCCAGCTGCAACTGTGCACAACTGAATTCAGGATTTATTAGTCCACAAAGAGAAAGCATATTAAGCAACTGAGTCATGTTTGCTCATGTTTAGGACACTCACCTAGCATGAGGGCATCCAAGTTTCTGGCCCATCTGAATTTGATTTGCTGTATTTTAACCAGTGCTGCTTTATCTGAACTATAAAGAAAAGAGGTCCCGGCAATGGAGCTGAAACCCAGGCCAGTTGTGAGGCAACATATGGCTACCACCAGCTGGGTGGCATGTCCTGGACAGGGCAGCCTGGTGTCAAAGCATCCTCTCCCCTCAGGCAGGCATACTCACAGGAACCTGAATACATTTGGACCTGTTCATGGAAACACCTGTGTCCTGTAAGGAAATAATCCAGCTACTCTACTGCTAGGCCAAAGGACAAGAACCACACGTGCTTGGTGTTTCATCAGCAAACAGCAACAGCTACCGTGCATGGTGAGCAATGGATCCGCAAAAGCTGGGTGAGCTCTGAGGGGCTCTGTGGGGCTGACCGACCCACTAGCAGGTGTACTTCAGTTGGTGATATGCACAAATTAAGGCCTGAGTTGCTCACTCAGCTCCACCTGAGGCTGGGACAACTCAAGACATGCAGAGAAGTGCAGCTTGAGGCTCCCAGTAAACTGGAGAGACAAACAGCAAATAAGTCCTCGAACTTAATCTCCACCAGCTTTGTTGGGATTTTAGTCTTAAACATTGGGTCAAGTGCCTGGTTCAAAAATTTGTTATGGATTTTACACCTAGATCCTTCTTATATGAGAGGAAAGGGATAGACGCCCCTGCAGACTGTCCTAAGGTAGACCATCTCTCTGGAAAGAAACTCCATGCCAAGCTTTGTTCTCAGTACTCTGTGACAATTTTGCTGTGGTAGTATTGCAAATGACAGCATAAGTGGGCCTAAAATACAATATTTGTTTATTTTTTCTCGAGGAAGGGATGTGTTTTGTTGAGGAGAAATGCAGATAAGCAGACCCTGCTGCTATCAACAGCCCCATGGGGCCACTGCAACAGAGCTTGTGTCCCTCAGAAATCTCCAGTGCAGTAGAAACCTCACATATGCGATGAAGAGAAATACTGCAAAGAGCCAGAAAGCCTCCCAAGAGCCAGGAGCTCAGCAGGACATAGATGTGTGTGCCTTTGAGACACCAAGCGTGCACTGAGCAGAATGGCAAACATATTCCAGGCCTGTTTTCAACTTCTTTCTGCTTTTTTCTTCCTCAAAATTTCCTTTTCTTGCAAAGCTGTCCCTCAGAGCCTGTCCTGCATGAGCTGCTGAATGCATCCAGCTGCTGGTAGCCTTCCCTGCTTGCATTCCCACCCACGTTACCACAGCAGCAGGAACAGCAAAACACTAAACATGAGGTCTCTGCGTGGGCAGAGTCCCTGCGTCCTCTAGGCTCTGGAGCATCCTTGATGCAGCTGCCAGGCCCTCAGAGGATTTGCACATCTCAAGTGTTTGCTCTGGATCCTTTTCCAGCTGAGCCTGGCACATTTCTGGGACAGCTAACACCGTTTGTTTGCAGAACGTGTAGCCAGTGCTGGTTATACCCGTTTTATGTGTTTTTCAGAGAAGTTTTTAGCAGCTGGACTATGCAGGGTGAATATAAACAGTTGTCCCAAGTACACTTCTCAGTCACCTCTGAGCAGCTCAATCTTGCTTACATTTCTACCTGAGCTCCACCCATGCCTTGCATAAGCCTTTCTTCCAGAGATAAGTCAACAGAGAGGAATTCACATGGAAATATCTTTCCACGTGGCTTTCAGATGAGGAGCATATGAAGAGCACGTGTATTATTTAAGCCTTGTTTTCACTTTACTTTTTATTCCTTTGGACATACTAGGATTTCAAAAAGTAAGGAATGAAATCAACTTTGTTTCTTATTAGCTGACTGTAGTTATAGATCGGGTTGAATAACACTGATGTGTTAATTTGGCAAGTTATCAAAAAAATGAGAGCCAAAATATCTGGCAGTCAAGCACCATGGTTCCCTGGAAAACTGCTCTACTTAAATAAATCTTTTGTTTTGACAATACGACAGGTCTGGTCAAGAACAGTAACCATGTTGGGGCAGTATATTTTGATTTCTCCAAGACAGCTGATTTAACACTGCAGGGGATTTTGATATAAAACGGCCATGTACAAGGAACGTACAGAGCGCGTATTAGGTGGGAAAACATTGATTCAGGGATAGAGCTTTAGGAGGTCCATGAGAAGAAAACTGGTGCAGTTTCTCTTGTAGCCCACCCAGTATCAGTTCTCTAGGCTGCAATATGACTTCATATTTCAATCCACACTCCAAACAAAACAAAACAAAGTCTTTACCAGCAAATTTGTTGAGTGATTAAAAAAAAACAGTGGGGTAGTTAACAGGGAGTTACTTCTGCATTGGGAGTGATCGTTCTTTTTAAGTGGTCAAAGTGGATACAGATACGGTCAAACAAGAGATTTTAGATTTGAAAATAGCAAATAGTTCCTTCCATCACTGCGTGCATAACTCTACAGTGCTGCTCTGAAGAGTAAGAATGAAATATATTAATTTTAGATTACTTTTTCATGCCTGAAGTCTAAGCAAACCATCCTGAAAATGTACATTTGACACTTCATGACTGATAAAACAATCAAAACCAAACAAGCCCCAAACGCAAATCCCTTTTCACTGAAATTCCAGTGCAGTTCCATGTTTGGTTTCAACTTAAAGGTGAATGTTTTTTTGGAAAACCTGAAAAAAAGAATCTTCAGTAGTTTTAATTTTGTGACAGATAATTGAAGTACAACACAAAAGTGCATTTTATTTGGAAAGGTTAATTTTGTTCTATCCGAAGTTACTTTGTTTTCCCTCCTTTTTAAAAGGCTCAGACCAGCGTCCTTTTCTCACATGCCTACCTACTGTTTTGAAAAAAATAGATATTTGGGCTCTGTCAATATGAGAATATTACCAAAAAGAGCAGACAAACAAAGGATTTTCAAGATATGAGAAGAGCTATGAAGCTTATAAAAATAAATACACAGAGGGAGAAATAAATTTTTTTAAAAAAAGCTATTATTTGTCTTCAAAACTTATGTTTGCAAGCAGCTGTTTAGGAATATCAAGACTATGTGATGCACTTGAGAAGTTTGTTTATCACTGCACTAGAAGAAACTGCATTTATTACATACATTTTTCTTTCTAACTGGTATAATAGCCATTTCAATGACTAATTTATGGTATATTCCTTAGAAGCCATCTCCGTCAAGAGGGACGAGAAGAATGACTTTGAAGAGATCCATCATGGTGCTGAGCCTAGCGAAACGACTGTGCCTACATGAGGTATGTGCACCTCCCACAACACTGTTTTGACAATTAATAATTTCTGATACAGGAGGAAAAAAAAACAGTAGCAAGAGCTGGTAAGATCTTAAAATGTCCTGAAACAGCAGGGCACAGGCTATCTTCCTGATCTTGTCATATCTGTTTTGAGATGAGCCTGCTGGATGAGATGCCTGACAAAGTAATCAGTTAAAAAAAAAACAACAACACAAGGAAAATGTAGCGTCCACCTGTGGAGTGAATACCTTGGCAATAAAGCAATGAACCTATACAGACCTATGGAAAACACATGACTAACTATGGTCTAATCTTCAGTGTTGTAAGCATCACAGTGTGTTTTGGAGGACAAGAAAACCCACCATAAAATGTCTTATTTTTCCCCTGAAAGACATCTATAGAGATAAATGACAGTAAACAGGACACACATATGGAAATATGTTGTATGGACATCTAGGCACTTCAGGTATGAAGTTTTGAGTGTCTTGTTAAATTCACATAGCAACAGATACATAGCCAATGACTCACAAAGATGTGCCTTGCCCATTTTGCTACAGCAGAAAGGATTTCCTAAAAGGCTTAGTTTTGTCTTTAAGCTAAACTTTGCAATGGGTCATCCTTTCAGACCAGTCCACAAAAGAACAAAGTTTTGAGCTCAAATGCATCGCCTACTGGGGTAGTTTGACACTTCATGGCTAGAATTGAGCTATTCACTGCTCAGTGGTGTTTGGTTAATGTGTCAGGAAGATGTACTACCTGTTCCTGGCAAGTGCTTAATGCTGTAAATGCCGAGGTTCATTCTTTACATGGCCCTTTCTTCACCCCATGAGCAACTCAAGTGACTTCAGGGGGCGGCCAGTCCTGACTCACGCCACCAGAAGATGTAATTAGAAAGCCCAGCTTGTGCATCCTGCGGTATCACCTGGCTTCCTTCCTCTTATGGATTGACTTTCTTTCTGTTTCTTTTGATTTTTTCCATGAGTATTTTTCATACTCTACAGAGCTGCATGTGTTGCAGGTGGCACATTTCTGCACTATTGGGAGCCAAGCTAGACTGGGAAATCTCCTTTCTCTCTTACACATATGCAAAAGCAATGACATCCAGTGTGAAGTTGTATATAATACACAAAACTGTGCAATTTGAACTCTGGTCACCCTCTGTCTTTCAAAGATGACAACTGGATTTTAACCCAGAATGGCTCATCTGCTTTTTAAAAAGGAAAAAAAAAGGAGAAAAAAAGAAACGAAAGAGAAAAACATTCACTCGGGTTGTTTAGGTTATAGCAAAGCTAAAAATAAATTACTGATATCCTGAATATGGAAAGATTTATGAAAACCTCTCATAGCAACTAGTCAGCAGCAAAGGAAGAACTTGCTTTTCTATAGCACAACAACCACAACTCTGGTTCTCCTTATATCTGGCTGGCTACAAGTGGGCTGGCTCCTAATTCAGCTCAGCTGGAAGATTTTTAATTCTCTGTCATCTTCTGCATTTGGGGCATTGTGGGAGAAGTCACTTCTCCACAGGTAAACTGCATCTTTGCTGGCATCCCTGCCCTCCCTGCTCTTAGCCTACACCAAGCCCTGCACGGAGGCATACATCCAGAACAAAGGCAATCCTCCCATCTGGAGTAAGCTTTAAATAACATCCTCTTCACGTTGCCAAAACAAGCCAGCCCATTCAAAAAGCAAAGTATCTGGAGTTCAAAGAGAGAAGGTTTTCTTAGTGCTGAACTTTGCTCTGGCGGCACACTGGAGTGGCTTCGGGACATACCAGTTCCCTTCTTGCCTCTGCTGAGCATTTTGTTCAGACAAGTCCAGGCCAGGCTCAGTGCCTCGCTCCTACAACCAGCTGCCTCCCTTCTTGCCTGACACGCTCTTCTTGGGAGCTGAACTCGGCGTTTTTCAGGATACTTTTAAGATACTCCTGATCTTGTTATAACACAACATATACAGAGGTTTTTTGTTATTCTTTCTATCCTGTAGTATGTTCTCTCTCGTAAGGAAAATAATATTTAGCAAAGATGTTACATCTTCCTTTGTGGATAGAGGGATCGGTTTGGGAATCTTCGAACTGTACTGTAAATCTCAGCTGACATTTGCATAAAGTTCTGGACAGTTTGTATTGTCAAAAAAAATTATTGTCTTTAACCATACTATGTATTTCCAGAAAAAGTCTTCGCAGCCCCCCCAGATTGCCACCCAAGTTACACACATTGTTCGCATTCTCCACCACACCAGCAGTACCACACCATAGTACCTCACAAATGCAAGCAAAAAGCCAAAGATTAAAGCAAGTTTCCTGAAGACACTTTTATATCAAAGTTCTTAATACAAACATCCCTTCCTTTGCTTGTAAAAGCACTAATCATATTTCAATTGCATGCCTATAATATAAAGTTAATAGCTTCCTTATTTCCTCATTTTAGCATTTCCCCTCAACTCCCTCTGTCTTTTCAATTATAATAGTTAGATTGTTTCTTTCATTTCCTTTCTCCTGTGTCCTGTTTTCATTTCTCATACAAAATCACATTTGGTCACTTACACTTTTCTTGAGGATAAGCACACGACAGCAGGATCTCTTGCTCCACCATGGTGCTGCCTGCCAGAGAGTTCAGGGGTCTTCTGAATAGTGTTTCGAGAAAATATTTTGGAAAGCTCAGCTCGCTCATGCGAGCTTCTGATCTTCTCCAGCACTCTTGGCTTCTGTGTGCTGTCACATGTTATCCTCCCTCCTGACAAACCTGTGCAGCAGGTCGGGCAACACGCATCTTGTGTGTCAGAAGAGCTTTAATTGATTCATTGCAACAGGTACCCACCTTCATTAAAAAAAAAATCTTGAAAGGAGTAGTCTCTTAGCGCCTCATTTGAAATTACAGAACCTACAAAATGTCACAGCTGCTGCACTTTAAAGGGAAACTGCTTGAGAATGTGCAGGAAATAATTTAGAATCAGTCTTACATGCCAAATAAACCGCAGCTAGCGGTATAAGTCGGGTGCTCCTGCACCGTGGGAGAGTAGCAAGCCTTTTGCTATGCACGCAGGTGGCATGGGCTGCCTCCGCATCTCCCAAGGAACAGCTTCTTGTGGGATAAAACAACCCCATATCTCTGCCATAGAGACCTCTGCCTCCAGGAACGATAGCACTGATTGCTAATGATGCGAACCATGTGGGCCTGATTTCTTAGAGACACAGACTGGAGAACACAAGGCTAATGCTGCTGCAGTGCCTGCAGAGAAGCTAAGTCCATCCAGCAACCACAACAGTCTCTATACAACCCCTATCAGGGTCTCAGCAAAGAGCCCCCAGCACAGCCCTAAAAGCTCCTTGCAGCTCAATTACTACTTCTCTGCTGACCCCATGGCAAGAGTGGCCCCTCAGTGAGACTTCCACCAGTTCTGCATTAGGGCACATCAAACAGTATTCCCATAGCCATTTCCTTCTGCAGTTGCTCCCCCAAGCATTGTTGAGTGCAAGCGAGGCTGTGGCTAGGAAGGAACCAAAAAGCAGCAGATGCGGGATTTACACCTGACTCTGCCTCTAATTTGCCCTGTCACCTTGGGCAAATAGCTTTAGCTCTCTGTGCTTCTGTTTCTCCATCTCTAACACAGATAATTACAGTTCCCTTTCTTTTAAAAATGCTTTGAAATCTGTGCACAAAATGCAGCATGAAAGAGGAAGTTATCATTATTGCACACTTGTAAAATATTGGGATGAGGCAGACAATGAGCAGTGAGCATTTCAGATTGCCTGCATGCAAAGTGCTGTGTTATAAGAGGAGCGTGACCCTATTGTCATAACCTTATTATTTACGCTTAAAAAAAATATTTCCACAAAATTCAGCACAAGTCCAGTTTCTGTTTTGCCGAGAGAAAAATCTAAACCAATTCTCGCCTCTAGGAACTTTTTGTCCTCCTGGAAATGGCAGATCCACCGGAGGTTCCTTGGTGGAGAATGATGTAATATGGCAATTTCCTGCTCTTCTCTCACCTAGGTAAATAACATCTGTCATTTTGCAGCCACTGAGTGTTTACATTATACTCAACAGATCTAAATACTCACCCCCCTTCTCTTTTTAAAAAATAGAAGTCAACAAAGATTGCAAAGAGCGGATGGGTTTTTTTTTTTTTTTTTCATGTGCAAATAGACTCAAACAGATCGATGAAAAGCTGTGCTTTTCAGTGGCTGAATTCATTCACATGGGAGCCTTGTACTTGTTTCAATACTTCAGCAAACAACATGAGAGAGCTGCTTCTATTCACCTCACTTCTACAGTGTACCTCATTGAGGGGCCTCTCTTCAATGGGGCGTTTGTAAAGGAAATGACAGTGAATTAGTTTTCCCCAGAATTTAGAGCAAATACTGGTTGGTCACTCAAGGAAAAAGCGGTTGCCAGGGCAATGCAGGATGGAACTGCTATAGCCTTCTTGCCTCCACATGTGCTACCACTGTCCATGTACTCTCACTCACAGCCTGAAGACCTCTCAAATGATGGCATCACTCTTGAGAGGATGTACTGAAGACCGCGTAGGACTGAAAATTAAGACAAACTTGCAAAACCTTTAACAGTATTGTCTATGAAGAGGCAAAGTTATTGCTTTCTTTCCTCTGCATCCTTTTCCTGTAAGAATATTCCCAATAAAAATATGCTCATCCATTCTCCTGCTTGGACCAAAATCCTAGGTAATGCTTAGCATGAGCGATAGCTCAGAGATAAAGCTGGGCAATGCTGAACTGAAGATGAATGACTGTGGGGAAATAGCTTTTTCTGAAATGCCCCTTGCTTGCAAGATGATACTGTCACACTCTGAAAACTTAGATGAGTCTCAAAACATCATTCTCTGCATGACTTAACATGGCCAGCCAGGTTTATTACAGACCAGGAGGTTGGTAAATGTATAACCTACTTGCTTCTTACTCCATAATCCATTAACTACAGAGCCATGTTCTAAGATGTCCTAAGGTTACTGAACTGATAGTTTATAGTAGGAACTCAGTCACTTAGAGCTGCAAGCTCAGAAGCACTCAGAACTACACTTGCAGAAGAATGTACATGTATTTCCTTTGTCTGATTACATACAGTTGCAGTAGGTGACTTGTCAATAACCAAATTCTTATGACAATTGCAAACTCCTACTGGGAAACATATTAGCATGTTCTGATTTGAATTTCAGTGGAAAGGTCTGTTATGGAAAAAAGAGTTCTTCTAGAAAGGTAATATAAAAATGACAGAGGAAATTCTTTAAAAATGATTTTTTTTTCTCTTTCTATTTTGAGCAGTCATCTGCACATAGATGGAGCTGGTCAGGAATTAAAGTTGCTAACCTGCCTCTGGAAATAGAAGGCACAGTGGGAGTTGATTCCTATCTTTTCAGCAAAGTGAAAAATGGCATGTGAGGATAGGTGCCTGAGAAAGTGGGGATGAATGAATGCATTTAAACATCACATTCTAAAAATGTGAGAGCCATCTAATGGGCTAAGTGAACTGGTACTGTCAGCGGCGGCAAAAATTCTAGAAAGAGTCAAGTTTACATACAGGAGCATTCTGCTGTAATGGAATTAAAATATGAAGCAATACAGCCATTTGTATCTTTGGATGGGCTCCAAGCATTCAAACTGATGCGTACATTTGTGTGTGAGTTATTTGCGAAGAGCGCTCCAATGACAAACATCCCGTAATTGTGGTGCTTGATCCTCCAAGAAGCTCATCTCTGTAATTATAATCATTGTCTGAAAAAACAATACAGTAACTGTGCAATTGATGCTCGTCTCCACTCCTGTCACTGAAGTGACAAAATATCCAAGCCATGTTCACATCTGCTTCCTTATAATGCTCCATTTGTCCTCACCCCGATATCAGCCATAACCTACAATTATGCGTCATTAGATTTCTGTGGAACTGATTAAAGGCTGTCCTATTCAGGGCTGATTTGGGAATATTCCAAAAGCCTGAGGGCGGACCCTAACTGGCATAAATGAAGCAGATTTAAGCAGTTGATTCTTTAAACATCACGGGCTTCCCACTTTGGGTAATAACTGCTACCCAGTGCAATGTGAACAAGATGAAGTCCTGCATATACCGGTCCAAAGAGGCATGCGATGGTGTCATCCAAACCATGTGGGCAATCGTTGCTTTTCCTTTCTCATTCAAGAGCCCTAAAATGCTTAAATCAGCAGAATAGTAAGTGCTGGTTTGTTTTAAAATGGCTTTGTGGTGTTACTGCAGGACTGCTGCTTGCATAGCAGGGACAGGCTGAGTGAGGCAAAGAGAGGGAAGGGACCCAGTGTTCTCTTTACACCCAATAAAGCTTGCTTATGGAGAAATGGTGCTGAAATATCTGCCTCTTACTGGGAGCAGTGGAGCTGTGAGGTTCCAAGACATGAAGATACCAAGCGTAGCGTTAGCTGAACGTGCTTCAACAGCCACTGTGTGCAGGTAATAGGCCTGATGTGTGCGGGACCCAGAGCAGCTAGGTACCAATGGCTTTAGGAGGCTGTCTATACAAGTCAGAGGAGAGAACTGGGCTCGCTGCAGGTGTGGATCACCTGAGCTGTATAAGATATCTCTCTTAGGAGGAGGACTATGCCCTAGACCCCAGTGTGAGCACAGGCTTGCTCTCCATTTTCTGCGAAGGGGGCCTACTGGGACTGAGATGAATTCTGCTTCTTAAAAACTGCACAAAACCAAGCAGGCTGCTGCCACCTTCCACCACACTGTCTGTTCCCTTTCTCAAACAAGAGGTGAGCACTTTCTACTGACATGTGCCCTGTGGACTCCAGGACAGCTCTGGGACGTGAGTCTTCTGAGACCTACTGCTTGGGCCCCAGAAAGCAAGAAGAATTGCAGGGCAATACGTAGCAATAGCACTGATGAACATGTCACTGCCTAGAAGCAAAACTAGTGAGGACCTGTGAAACATTTGAATTCTTCCTAGGACCAGATTTTCTGAAGATGATATAAAATAGTGGTAATGTTTGTGAGCTTTCTAGTCTAAATTGGACACCATCTCAACATTTTGGCTTCTCAAGGTTGTAAATCATAAGCCATATTTTAGGCAAAATCTAATTCCAGCTTCCACTGATGCAGTAATTTCTATGTGACATATATCTGCTGTTGAACACAGTACAAGTTTCTGTAAATGGCAGTAGGACACTTGGCACGCTCTGTACTTCAGTAGGATCTATTTCAAGGAATTCAGCTTTAAATTCTTGCCCATTCAACAATACTACCAAAGCTTTTTCTCCTAAACTGACAGTTGCTTTAGATTAATGACAAGAAAATCCTCCTATGCTGGAAGGACCATGGGAATAAAATCAGTCTGCTGAGTTACTGCAGAAACTTGAAGGGATCCAGGGACAAAAGGCTATGAGAAGGAGCTGTGCTTTCCCACCCTCTTTGAAGGTGATGCAACATGATGCTAATCCAGGAGAAATTTTTTCTAGCTTCAGTTCAAGGGATCAACAAACACACCTGAAGGCATGAAGGATATGTTTAAACAAAGATGAGAACAGATTCAAAACCTCAGACTTAAAAAACAGGCAAACAAAAAACTGCACAAGGCAAAAAGGAGACGAATGCAGTAATTGCAACAGTAAAACAGTGCAGAATAATGAACTCACTAAGAAGTTACTGCCAGCAACCGCAGATTTCCAGTTAACTCTGCATGCTGTTCCACTACCTAATCCTGCCTATCAGTGGGGGCACCATCTAGACAGTTGTTTTCGAATATTATGTTCTCTTTCAATCTTGTTTTCTCTCTAAATGTGGTTACATTGTAGTGTGAGTTTCTTACCAATAGGCTGGTGAGCCAAGAATGCTGATGCACTGTGCCTCTGCTTTGTGATGCTCTCACATTTGCAGCAGGTCTCCCCAGAGCTCTGCTGGCTGGCTTCATTACTTCTGGCTTTGTGTCCAGTTTCAGGCTTTCCCAGAGTTCATTCAGCCATTACAGATGGAGGTGTGCTGAGATCCTGGTGGGCTAACATCCCTCCATCCCTCAGGTCTGTAGCTGTTTGCTTTGGTGATAGTGAGACATACTAGTCTCACTAGTAAAAGAATGCCAGACATAAACTGTAAAAGCCCTATATTAAATTCAGAAAATTGAACTCTTCAGGTCAAGGTTGTTCTTGCTGAAAAAGGTGAAGAGAAGTGGATATTCAAGATATCCAAGTGCTAGCACTGAGGTTCTTTATAATTACAAATTAAAATAATACATATGCTCGTTTTCAGTGTTCCTGCGTTAAACAGAAAAAGGAGGGACCACATTAGTTGTTTTCATTCAAAATGCGTTGACAGAGAACAAAGTTTTCACTACTTAGTGTCCTGGGATCATTCTCCATAGTTTACCTCTGGATCACTCTATAGCAAAGGAGTTGTGACATCCAGATAATTTATTTCAAGAAGGGAGAGTAAGTAGTGAATAATTCAAGAGAATAGAGGACATGGATGTTTCCTTTGGCCATGGAAATCCTCATTTAAGTTGGCTCCTGCAATCCCACTGGCAGCTGATCCCACCCTCTGAAGCATCTAAGTGTACATCAGGGATCAGAAACTGCTTTGAGCAATGCTGAGTTATGTAAAGGCAAAGCTATTTTGAATCCACTGCTGTATATGTCCCCTTCTCACTGCTGGTCATCTTATGTAATTCCCTATTTTCACCTGAAAGAAACTACCATTAGCATAAACTGGCACTTCTTCACCCTTACTGCTGAAAATTATTTTCATAGGGAACGAATACCCAGAAAGGTGTAATAACAAGAGGAAGAGAACAGTCTTGTCTATTAATCAGTGCATGTAGCACTGACTACTGTTTTCCTTAGAAAACAGTAATTAAGTATAAATAGATAAGGTAATTCTAATCTGTGCTGGAAATGATAAGTTAAAACTAGTTGGCATATCTGGGAGTATGAAATACACAGGAGATCACTAGTATGACTTTATACATATGAAGAAAAAAGGAGACATACAAAAAAAAAAAAAACGAGTTAAACAAGAAAGAAAAAAGCTTCATTAAAAAAAATCATAAAACTGATCATTTGTGATGTAGGAGGTTGCTCAGAGTTAGTTGGAGTGCTTAATTACACATCATTTCTTGGGTGAGTAAGCTTCCAGACTTCTTTTCAATGTGCTGACCAGAGGATAGATATGTGTAAGCTTCACTGTGTTTAGTAAATACCTTAGGGTAGATGAATTCCAAGTGACAGCCACATAGTTTCATGCAGCAAAATGGTGACTTGTCATCACCGTCATGTTAGCATCACACAAAATGTCAACAAAGAAAGGGCTATGCTGCTGACAAGTGCCTGTGACAACTTCATGACGCGGAGTGGTGTTTCTCTTCTTTCCAGGTACAAGCTGCAGAAGTGTGACTCCTCCCATATTTACTTTTGAATTTCATTATTTCATTTCTTTGTCTTGATACTCATTTTTACAAGCACAACTCCTTCAAACATGCCACAAAGCAAGATGGCCCTGTTAGCTCTATCTTCATACAGAATGCAGAATGATCTGGCCACCTGAACAAAGACCCTCCAAAGGCAACTTCCAGAAGTAATCTTTAGTTAAATCCTTAACCCTACAAGATTATTTGCCCCTTCTCCTGGAAAATTCAAAGCTCTAATAGCACTGAGCTTTACACTTAAGGAAGGAGATAGAAATGCGCCCACACATCTTCACTATGGGCTAGGCAGCCAGACATCTCCACTCAGATCAGCAAATAAAACGTCCCCTCTCAGACAGCAAGAGGACAGGCCATCATCTGCTTCATCCCCTCATGAAGTACTGCACACACTTTCAATTTGTCATCAAAGATCAAGTAAGGCTTGTCTCTTCGTTCAGCCGGATATTTCTTACAATTAGATAAAAGGAAGTGACTCTTCAGGTACAAATTAGCTCAGAGAGGGAGAGCCAGAAACTGTTTTAAAAGCTGCATATGATAAGTATTTCAGGAATATAATTTTCTTAGAGATAGATTAGCTGAATTTAATCAGTCTGCACTTATTACATTCATTACATATCGATGCCGCTTCATCCTCCACACAAGACACTTCAGCTTTCTCGTCTACATGTGGTATGCTTTACATCTCAGCACTTTGAAGTAGTGCATCCATTGATGCCCTCACAGCTAGCCATCGACCTGTGATTTTAAGAATTCTTTTATGTTTCCAGACTCTCTCTGCAGCAGGGAATGCCATCCAGCTTGTCATCCGCTCTGCTGATGATTTCTTTGGCATCTACTCTATGCTTGCCAAGAATCGGGAGTTTTGATCAAAGATGTAAATGACAAATACAGTCTAGGCTGAACTGCTTTCTGTTCATTCAGGTAACTTAGAAGTAAAAGTTCAGTCTGCTGTAAAATAGGAGAGGTTGTTGTAGAGCGTGTCCAAGACTATTAAGTAGACGTGACTGTTTAAAAGAGAATTTTTTAATATTTCAGATGACATTAACTTTCAAAAGGTGAACTACTTATGAACACAGCTGTTTAACTTAGCTAACAAAATAATTCCCATTCAGTTTCTTAGAACTGTCATATTGGTTTGATGGAAAATTCTTTTGACTCAACAAAAACATACAAACAATGCTTCAGTTTACCAAATAAAATTCAGCACTTCATAGCCTATCAAAAGAGGTAATAATGTCTACATGTGAATACTGGTATTTCTCCTGTTAAATACCCAGATCTTATAAATCTGCACTGATGCCATGATTTAGAATCTTCCTGGAAAACAATTCAAATTTGCTTACTAACTTCAGAAGGATATCTTTTTGCCTTTGAAGTGTCTGCCTCAAAAAGAAATCACAAATGTAACACTGAAGAAGTTGAAATGCATTGTCTTTTAGAAGCTTCCTTACAACGTGCTAATCAGCTTAAAAATGCTTGTCTTTTTAGTGCTGCAAATTTTGCACAGAATTTGAAACAGACATTTTCCATTATTTTGGAATCTATGGATCTATGGCATGCCTTGAGCAACACATTTTATTACTTCTGTGTAATATCAGGAAAAATTTCCTCTCAGAAAGAGTGGTGAGGCAGTGGCACAGACTGCCCAGGGAGGTGGTGGAGACACCATCTCTGGAGGTGTTCAAGAACCGTGTGGATGTGGCACCGAGGGACGTGGTTTGTGGACATGGTGGGGGGTGGGTTGGAGGTTGAACTGGATGATCTCAGAGGTCTTTTCCAATCTGAACGATTCTGCGATTCTAATATAATTGTTTTTTGTGATTACATACAAATGCCTTGATCTTCATTATTTTTGTTGGCCTACAAATAAAATGGCTAGGACTTTGCTCTAATTTGTTATACTGTTTTTTAAGAGCTACCGAGTGTTAAAAATTTGACTTTAGTTTCAAGATGGGCATATAAAATTTGTCTTTATAAAATTTTTGCACAGCACATTGGATGATCTAAGCATGAAGTGTAAGCACTCATTTCAAAACCAGCAAGAAATCCAGCCAAGGATGAGGCAGCATGAGACTCTACCACAACATGATGCAGACAGATATTTTAGCCTGTTTGTACATATGGCAAAAATAGACTGCTGGGAGGAGAAAACTCAGCCAACACTTACCTACTTGTAACAGCAGAGGGGTTTGGGATTTGTGTTTTAAGGTGGAGCGTTAGCAGTATAAAGGAATGACCTCAAGTTGCACCAGAGGAAGTTCAGGTTGGATATTAAGGAAACATTTCTTTGAAAGAGTGGTCAGGCGCTGGAACAGGATGCCCAGGAAAATGGTTGAGTCACCATCCCTGGAGGTGTTCAAGAAACGTTTAGATGTTTTACTAAGGGACATGGTGGGGACATATTGGTGGTGGGTACACAGTTGGACTGGATGATCTTGGAGGCCTTTTCCAATCTCGATGATTCTATAATACTCATAATAAAAAAAAGCCACAACGCTCAAGTCAGAAAATTATTAAGCCCTGAATTCTGACCAAAGTAACGTGAACTGACAGAAGTTTGATTATTTCTACTTTGATAAATTGTACATTCTTGTTCTTACAATGACAATGCCGCCTATCTATTATTTGTGGATTTTTTGGGGTGTGTGTCTGGTGTTTCATTTCGTTCTTGTTTGTTTGATTGATTTGATTGTTAATCCTATCCTTTATGTTTTGCATTACAACTTTTTTGAAATGTCCTTAAGTACCAGGCACAGTTTGTAAACGAGTGAGAAAACAGAAGTGGAATGTTGGTCCACTTGTGTTCAGTAAATGAATGAGAGGAAGTAATCAACAGGAAATTTGACCCTATTCATACTTAACATTTATTATATGCCTTGAGAAAAGGGGATCTTTTTCCACATGCACTGCTGGAAGTAAGTACCAGCGACTACCAAGAGTGCTTAGTGTGAGTCCTGTGCTACGCAGCAAGGCCTTTAGGAAGAAGGCTGAACTACTATTACGTATTGTGCATTTCTGTTTCAGAGCCTATACATTCTGTTCAGTGATTTATTTCAAGGTAACATTTATTCCATTAATAGTTTCTACAGAGAATTACACCACACAAATAAATAATAGGGAATACAGCTCATACACTGTATTTGAACAAAGATCCAATAATAATAATAATAATAATTTATTGGATGCCTTGGATATTTTAACGCAGTAGTCAGTAGTCCCTAAGCATATAATACCATTCAGCAGCTAACGATGCAAGCTGATGGCACTCTTTGTAAGTGCATGCCAGCTTCATATTCAGGACATATCTGCATTAGCGTCTTAGTCTGGATCTGGAAGGCTTGCTGGTGACCCTTTCAGATCCAGATCTTTGGTTTGGCCTAAGAGAATGTGAAGTGCATGCAGCTCCAGCCACAAACATGCTCTTTTTCCACAAAGTAAAAAAAAACATGAGACAGAGAGCGTGAATGCTCTGTAGATCTACTGCTGTGCACTGATGGATTGCTAATGTAGATGGGATGTCAGCATGCTCAGCACTGCTACTTCAGCATACTGTTGTGTTTTTGCATTTTTTGGGGGGTGATCAAGCATGCTGCCTCCAAGAGAATGTATTCCCTATATATGCTGTGGAATAACAAGTCACGGTTTGGGGAGAAAGAAGAAACAGAAGAATAATTGAAATAATTCAGTGCTCCGGAAGCAGCTGGGTGCAGAGGCTGGGTACTTGTTATCTCACTGGGCTCCAATTTCTTACCCAATTTTATCTTTTTCTTTATATTAAGAATTTGAGTATTTTACCATTTTTAAAAATAGTTCAAATTTATTTTTCTTTTTTCCAAATGAGACTATGTTGCCTCTAACTAAAAGCGAGGTCAACTTGTCATCTAAATCTGTGCTTAAACTCCCACTCTTTTGTAATATCAGAATGTCTTATGTGACTGAATTCCATTTTCCAGAAAGCTCTGTTCTTAAGCTGT
>PPHD01009952.1:0-20122 GCA_002909625.1 Bambusicola thoracicus | reverse complement strand
ATTTCAGAAACCTGTGTAAATTTACAATTTATATATATATATATGTGTGTGTGTGTGTATATATATGTGCTATATACAACACATCAAGCTAGTTCCTGAATGCCTACCTCTGTCTCACAGCATGCTTGCTGTTGAAAAGAAACAATAATAAAACTAATATTTTTAAACCTAATAGCTCACTTTTATGTTTTAATATTCTCCTCTATCTGTATTTCAGGTTTGTACATCGTCTAATTGGCTTACACTTTGTCATTTTTTTCAGCCTCCGGGCTGTTTTTCAAATAAGTGACACACCCATACAAATGTCACACTTTCCCAGTGCTTCCTACTCAGGATGTCTCACTATTTTCTTGGGAAAGAGTATCCAAGTGGAATTTCTAAACTGTAACTATGATGTAGTGAAATTTTTATTTCATTTTGTAAATTACCTTCAGTGTTTTGCTGGAGATCTGTGATTAGTTTTGTTTTCACTGTTATTTTTTGTGTCTTTAACATATTCTGAAAAATGTGAGGGTAGCTGTGAAGTGTCAAAAGGACTTAGTGTTAGGTCTGTAGCTTCTTCTATTTAGACAAATCAAATATTCACACTTTGAAGAATACAGTGTTTAATATCAGAGCCACCGGTAATCAACAGAATAAGTAAATAAAGGATATATTTTTCAAGCAGTGCATTTGTTTATAAGTGTTTCAAAAGTAGACTAATTTACTTGTATGAGAGTTCAAAGAGGTGAGAATATGAAAAAGAAAAATACCCAGAAGCTAAACTGGGAACATAGCAATGAAGTTTCATCACAGAAAAAGGCTGAAATAATACAACGATTAGAAATCAACACTAAGAGGATAAAAAAGAGGTGAATACGAACTGATAACTTTAGTGAAATTATGTAAGTTGCCTGTGACTATGGAGATTTGGGGGAAATATTTGAAAAAAAAATTAAAGCTAGATAGCTTTGTGACTGATGATAGATTAAAAAGGCATAGACATATTTATGTTGTGCTCAAAAAAAGAAGCTCATATTTCTAGGAAAATGTGATTTCTGAATTACTAATAACCTAGGAGATGTCTATTGCTGTTGCTGAAACCTCAAGCAAGGTGTGGTAGATAGATGTTTCTGAATTTAAAGATTTTAGAAAATAATGCTATATCACAACTGTTGCTCTTCAGTTTCCAAACCTGGCTTGTCGTTTTCTTTTGAAAAAGGGAAACTGAATAGATATATGTAAGAACATCTGAATAAAGAAAGATTATCATACAGTCAAGTTAGTGTCTGGGCAAATCCCAGTCCCCTGCCACAACCTTCTTCAGTGAATTGGATCAGTTTTCATCTTCACTATGTTCCATTATTTTCATCCACAAAATAAACAAAGTGATGAGGGTAACATACACACTGGTATGCTTTTTCAAATAAGTGACTTAATGAAGTAATGGAGAATCTACAACCAATTACAATTTAAGCATAATATTAACCTCTAGTTGTATGCTGTAGAACTTTTACAAAGCTGAAAATACAGCACACGAAGTGTCATTTTTCTACAGAATATCGTAACTTATTTGCACTCAGTTATACAGTACTGCTTGGATGAAGACAAAATGTAGATTAAACCCACTGTAGACTTGGGAAATACTGCTAAAGGAAAGTTAACTTACTTTCTAAAAGTAATTACAGAAGTCAAATCTGAATTTTCATGCCAGATTCTTTTATCGAGCAAATTATCAAGAATCATTGTCTTGCTCTTTGCTCATGGAATTCAGTTGTTTCAGTTGTTCTTTGAAGAAAGGTAACTTAGAGCAGTAATTCACATACTATTGAAAATATCAGGATAACAGAAACATTGTCACTGGTTATTAAGATACATAAGCGTTAGGATAAAATGTAAAACAGCATGCCTTTAGGTATTCTCTGAAATCAGAGAAAATCCTACTTGCAGGACATACACTAGACTTCGTGGATCGTGATCCTTATCTTAGGTCTGAGAATTGAAATAGCCTGTTAAATGTTGGTTAATTCTTGCAAATAGCTAGAAATATGGCTCCTTTTTTACTGTCCTTCACAGTAGCACTATTTGTCCCTTCTAGGCAAATCTTCCAAGTGTTAGATAAATAGGTTCACGCTCTGCTGGGTGAAGAACTGGCTCAAAGGGCAGTAGCGGATGGTGCTACACCTGGCTGGCAGATGAGCACCAGCAGTGTTCCCCAGGGCTCAATTCTAGGGCCAGTTCTGTTCAACATTTTTTCAGTGATCTTGATGCAGGACTTGTAAACATCCTTAGCAAGTCTGCTGACATTACCAAACTGGGAGGTGCTGGTGACTCTCTTGAGGGAGCTGAGACCTGGTAGATGGATCTAGATTGATTGGGCAAACATAAGTGGCACAAAATTCAGGAAAGGTAAATGCAGAGTTCTTCACCCGTGGTGGAGCAATGCTCAATATTTACGTAAGTTAAAACTACTATTACTGTCAGATTACTCACCAAGCTAGAATTTTTTCTGTATTTTCTTTTCTGAGTGGAAAAGAGATAAGATAGGACTCTGTGCTCTTGTTGAACGCACAGGTATGAATCTTTTGATTGGGAAGAAGAGGTACAAATGCCTGTACCTTTGCTGCACTGCTGCTGTCCTGAAGTGCTCTCAAAAATCTGTTCCCAAAAGAAGTACACAGTTTGCTCTCATCTGCTTTGTTATGAACAATAAATCAATCACTCAAAACAGTTTTTTTTTTCAGCATGTTTCTTCTTAATACATGCCAGTATTTGTAATCTAATTACTATATAAGAACTTAAATCTACATAGATATTTTATTGGACCTTGTGAATTACAAAAATATAAACTTGCTAATTAAGTATGTCATAGACTTAAAATTTTGCGTTTTCTGTTATTTTTTTTTAGCCACAATGAATATTGCAAAATGACTTTAAATTGAAACGGGGAAGATTTAAGTTAGATGTTAGGAAGAGCTTCTTTACTCAAGGTGGTGAGGGACTGGAACAGCTTGCCCAGGGAGGTTGTGGATGCCCTATTTTCTGAGGTGTTCAAGGCCAGGTTGGATAGAGCCCCAGGGTGTGGAACTTGATGACCTTTAAGGTCTCTTCCAACCTATGCTAGTCTATGAGTCTATGAAAAGATTTAAAAAGCTTGTTGAAACTGACAACTGTACTTTTCTATAAACGGATAGTCCACTAAACCCCAACAAACTCTGGCCTTTCATTAAGTAACTCATTCAAAGTAATTCACCCAGCTGATCACTAAATTAATTTCTTAGTTGACCCAACACACAACAAAACCCTTATTGCCTGCTTTTCTCCTAAATTGGACAGACTTACAAGGTAAGGCATATAAATAGTAATATTTTTCAGGGTATCTGTTTTGTCTGAGCTGCAGAAGCTATGGCTTTAGAAAGCACAGTCTGCTAGTATCACCTCTTGTCATGTTCCTCATAAATCCTTCTTTACCTAAAAACCGAGGTTATTGGGTATGAGCAGAGGGGAGAATTTTGTCTGACGTGGGAGTGGTACAGAAGAGGGAGTGATGAATGGAGAAAACACAGAAAGATCATCCAAAAGAAGAAAGAAAAACAAACATAACATATGATGCTACTTGGCTATTACTGTCATAGAAACTTGGACAGACACAGGAAGATGTTGATGAAGGCAGAGGTCAGAGCAGCAATGAGGAAAGCACAAATGTTTTGAAGGAATACAGCTTTCAGCCATCTAGTGAATTCATGAAGAATGAAAGATCTCTGAGAACCATTTAGAAGTACTTCTATCTTTCCAAATTTGTGAGCGCATTTTTTGGTGACTGCCATTGTAATTTGCTGCTCTAACACATAGAATGGCCAGGGGACAGGGACATTAATCTTCTATACTGAAGACAAATATTATTTCTGTTGGCTGAGTCATTATTTTCTCTTTTTCACAGCATTAGTGGTGAATTTCTTTTTCTGAAGGTTGACAATAACTTTTCCGTATAAAGATAAAAGAAAGTTAGAAAAAATAAACTCTTGAAATAAACATCTCCTCATGAGTTAAAAAGGCAATTTATTTAAAATTTAATGAAATGTGTTTTTTATGTATTTGTTGTATTTTGTCACAGCAGCAAGAGTATACATAATTTATATCTTGTTTATAAGCCTAACAAATGTGTTTTCCAGAGATAAGGGGTCTGTTTCTAATACCAGTTATTCTTTGCGTAGCAGAACTTTCCTAAAAGGTTTATGAACATTACTTATGAGTATTTGTTCATGTTACTGCTTTCTTTAATTGTAGCCTCTGCCTTGCATGCCAGAAACCCTGATGTTTATTTACTTCATTTGATGACCGGTGAATATCAGCTTTCCTCCAGTTAATTCCACAGACTATCAACCTGACAATGGCCTGTAGATGTCCAGCTGTGTCGAGTAAGAAATTCTAATATTTAGTTCCTGTATAAAATTAGTTAAGAGTCCATGATTCTATGATTTGAAAGTCAAAGTCCTGGTTACAAGATCTTTGATACTGAATTTACCCTGATAGTTTTAGCTTTGTATCCCAGTAGATTTGCATTTAATTCAATGCATTAAAAATCCAAATGCCAAAAGACTGTTATCAAATTGAACTATTCTGTGAACTATTTTTGCTAGATTTTCTAATGGTATTAATTCCTACTTATAAACTGTAATAAAGTGCAATATTTTCTAGAGAAAAAAACACATTGAGAATTAAGCTCTTGAAAATACATATCCTGGTGCTCTTAGGAGAGATTAAACTGGGAAGGTTCTGGATAGAATCTTGGCTCATCCAAATTCAGTGACAAAAATACTATTGATTTCAGTGAAGTCAGAGTTTCACTCAGCAAAATGAAAGCATTTTTAAAAACTCTGCTTGAAATTCAGTCTCTGCCTCTTATGGGGAGAAACAAGTTGCTGATTATTAAGGTGTTATCATCCTTTCTTCTTTCATTCTCTACTCAGCAGTGAAATAACACATACCAGTGGCAAAATAGGTTTTAGAGTTATCACTCAGGGAGATGAATGGAGGACTTGTGTACTTCACTCCTAGATCTACTTTTGTTGCAGCTGAACTGTCAGCTCTCACAGGCACCACTCTGTGAGTTTCCTTTTGCAATGTTTTCTTCACTGTGACAGATTCCTAAGCATAGATTTTTCTTCCAAATGAGCGCTTATATTGCAGTTACATGGCCAGGATCTGATTTACCACACTGCTGGGAGCTATGCCGATGTGACCCCGGCTCTCAAAACACCAGCTTGATAATCTGCAAAATTAAACCTCTAAAGAGTCAAGTGGCCTTGAGAGCAGATATGAAGTTTGCATTCACTCTTATCTTTAAGGTTTCTGTGTACAGAGCTGGTTTAGCTGCTTCTCTCCTGGTCCTCGGTTATTATAAACAAGCCTCTGTGTATGTCTCCAGGTTATTTCTCCTTGTGCTGTACTGATACCACTAGAACAAGTTATGCTTTGTGAGTGGGAGGCTGGGGTATTGGATTTGGGCACAGGAGGGGGGCAGAAGTTATTTTTTCTTCTTCTGTCACTGATCCCCTTTGTGAACTTTGGCAAATAAGTTCACCTCAATAATTTATCCAGTGAGAAGAAAGGGAATAAATCTTCTTAAGAAGAACCACCAGTTCTTAGGTTATCTCAAGCAGAGCACTGACTGGGGGTGTTGTGGCCAAAGCACTGAGGTGTACAGGAGAAGTGATAGTTCTTGGAGAGAGGTAACAGAAACCACTTATAGGTGGCAGTTTTCATCTTTGTCACTAACTGTAGCTAATGTAGAACAATGTGTCAACTGTTCTCTTTGTGTTCTAGTTTCCAGAACTGTTTGTCTACTGAATAAATGTTTGGTGTTTGTTTGTTTAATATACTGTCAAGTTACATAGAGATCTGGCTGATAGAGGAAGTTTGCAGATATATTTAGATATTTTTAAAATGATAATGTGAAATAAAAGCCTTTTTGCCAGTGGAGAGCAAAGAACTGGTGAGACAAGCAATGAAAATTCAAGAAAGTAATACAAATATATGAGTACCAGATCTCAAAGATTGTCTAGGACACTAATGTTTACACCATGTAATTATGGTTTTGATCCTATTGTGAGAATTCGGGGTGTGTTGGTTTTGTTCTTTAAAGAGGATAAGTTCACGATGTAATCCTGTATATACACAATGAAAGCATGAAGTTCTGTGTTCTTCTGTACATGATAGGATCAAAAAACAGAAGAAATGCTTTCATTCAAAATTTCAAATGTCTCTTATGTAGTATGGCCACTTTTTCAAAATCTGATTTGTCTATCATTCATTGCACATCAGCTGCATTGTGTTTCTACCGTTTTTTACCTTTACAGTATTGTGTAACTGCAAACCAATCCATTTCCCGCCAAGGTTCTTCTTTTTAGTATCTAACTACTTAAGTGTTAATAGAGTGCTAGGAAAGCCACCATCCAAACTGGCATACCATCTAGGCTGGTTGTTCCCACAGTGGCCTGCTGGTACACCATATAATACAAAGAGTTCACAAAGAGATCTTGATCTGTTACCATATGTTCTGTTTGTAGGTTGCTCAATTTTAAAGCACAGAACCTGGGTAAAACTCACCTTCAGATCTCGGAATGGGTGAGATACTAGTGCATGTATTCGTTTTATGCCTTCAGCCTCCAACCATCTCTCTTTGGTCTGCTCCAGAGCATGAGCTATGCACATGGCTCAGGGTGCGATGATGCATTAGCCATGTTCATGACAGGTGAATCTGGACTTGAAAACAGACCTGAACAGATGTTAAAATGGGGTCTTAGACTCACCTTGTCCTATATCAAATCCCATTGCATTGATGCTAGCACTGCAAAAGAGAAACTATTTTTGGAGGATGGTTTAATGCTCATATTTTTTCACTTATCATGCAAGAGGCAGCATCTAACCACTCTGTCACTTAGACATTACTTAATGTGCAAAACCTCTCTAAATACCTTAACAAACCAGAACATAAATACTTCAAGACTACAGTAGTGCAATACAAAGGTACGAAGTATTATTTACTCATTTACTTTCCCAGAAGTTGAAAAAATGTGGCTGCAGCAATTTCTCAAATGGCTCTTGGTTTAGCAAGAGTAAATTACTGACGTTTGGTGAAAAGAGCCGTAAAAAACAATGGAAGCTCTTAGAATACTCAGTTAATTTTTTCTTAGTATTAGTGTGACCCACATGTATCTTCTGCTAAGGCTGCCTGTGCTTTCCCTGGGTTGGAGAAGGTTGCTTAGCAACCTCCTGGGTCGAGTCATGTGAAAAAGCAGTATGATGACATAAAAATGTTCACATACAATTATTAGGAGGAAGAGGGTACTTTTCACTCACAAAATACATGTTTCTAAATGGCACTGACTTAGTAAAAAAGAAAACTATAGATTTGGCTAACATGAAAATTATGTTTTTATCTGCTCAAGCGCTTGAGGTGCCAACATTCACTGATTTCCAACTCCCAGTGACTAATTTTCAGTACCTGTCTTTTCAGACAAACCCACTTCAGACTTTCGCTGTTCAGACCAACACTCCACTAGTTGCTATTCACCTCAATAACACAATAAAATTGCTTGTCTCTGCAAAGAGAATTAATGGCATTATGACATTTACTGAACACATAAAGTACTTAAACACATCAGAAAAGATGTGACTTTGTAAAGGACTTCAATTTTTAAATGTCAAACTGTCTTTAAGGCAGAAAGATTTTCAAAAGCTGATTTGGATTCCTAATATGAAACTTAGTAAAATCACTATCGTCTTCTTTATTTCATACAGCCTTTTTTCTTCAGAGTTGGCACAGCCTCCGTCACTGAAATTTAGAGCCAGTGTTATTGCCTGTCAGATTCAACCAACGAATGTATGATAAGTTATGGTTTCCCAGTCTCAGATCAGATGGTTTCTTGATGTCTTTTTATTTTCACTGTATTAAATATTTTTCTTTTTTTTTTTCTTTTTTTTTCTTTTTTCTCACAGAAAGGTAAACTCACATGTTTAAGAAGAGCTTGGTTAACAATTCTAATGCTTCAGTGTAGATAGAGGCAGAGAAAGGAAAACATATTATCGTAAAGGATCTGACTAAAATTTTCTTTGGTGAAAGACCTAAATTTGAAAGGAGGCTTTGAGCAAGATGGCGATGGCTACCTTTGCAGGGGTTTAAAAATCAAATTCTTGTTAATGAACATTTTGGCTGGATGCAGCAACAGGCTGATTCTTCATAGGTTTTGGAAAAAAATCCTTCTCCATTTGGATATGTCTTGCTCCAATTAATTGGAGGGAGAGGAGGTTCTTTGATATATGTATACCTGACATGAGTTTAAGAAACAACGGTTCAAATGTTGGTCCGACCAGTTTATTACAAATCTTAATCAGGGAGATGGGGAAGGGGGGGACAGACACGAATTAGGGTAATGAGGAGGGGGAGGCGGGCGATAGAAAAGATAGGAAGGAAGCAAGAATTGGGTAAAGCGGGGGTAGTCACCACCAGGATCCAGCAGTGGTCCCATTGCACGCTGTTCTGATAGTCCGAGACAAAGGCGCAGGGGGAGAGCAGCAGCAGCAGCGTGGCCGGCCTTAGGCAGCAAGCAGGTACCAGGAAGAAGCGGCGAGGTAAGTCCAGGAGGAGGCAACAGGTCTCCAGTAGCAGGCCCAGGAGAGAGTCCGTCAGTATGCAGGCATTCCGTAGTGAGGAATCTGATGGCAGACACCTTCTCGGGGGGAGAGCAGCAGCAGCAGAGTGGCCGGCCGTAGGCAGCAAGCAAGTAGAGCACAGAGCAAGTCCAGGAGGGGAGAGGCAGGTCGTGAGGCTTCTCATGCCAGAAACCCCCTTGTTCTTCTTCGTGAGGAATCTGTAGTCAGAAACCTAATCTCTTGGTTGTTCGTACCTTTTTTTAACTTTCTTCTTCTGCCAACGTGGCATTCCTGGGTGCTTGGATAAGAGTCATGTGCAGTACCCCCTGAGATGGCTGTCTCCCTCGAGATAAGCCCACACAAAAGACTGCTTCCTGGCCATTAAGGTCTGGTTTCTCTCTCTCTCGCTGCCCCTGGCCTTGTCCAATTGTGTCCCTCAAACAAAGGATTTTGTAATCCCTGCCCAGGATTTGTCCATCTGTGTTCTCCAGACAAAGGACTTCTCAACCCTTGAGCAGGACTTGTTTGGACTTGTTCATCTGTGTCTCTCAGCAAGCTTTGAGACAATGATGCAAAAGAATAATCTCTTACAGGAAATATCAACAAAATCTTGAAACTCTCATAGACCTGTTAATTTGCTGCTAGAGAATAAACGTTTTTCACGGATCAGAAGTTCATGTTGTTAAGCTGGTGTATCCATTACGTTATGTAATTCTATTGTTGTGAGGGCTGCTCCAAAAGTAATGCCTCTTATTTTACTATTTTGGCCCATGTTGTCAGAGGTAGATGCTGATGGTAGAGCCTGAACCAACTCTCCAATATTCTGTTACAATTTGCTGCTGTGTGACATGTAGCAGCAGAGGGACAGTCTGACAAAATGGCATCTGACATGGAAGTGTGTAAAGATATGTAACTGAATTCCCCCATGCAGAAAAAAATTGAATCCATTGACATTCATCAGTGCTTTCTGAATGTTCACAGAGACTAAACAGTGGATGTGAGCACAGTGAGGTGATAAGCAGTGCACTTCAGCTGTGATGACAGTGATGGGGGTCATCTGCTCTGGAACTGATGTTTCTGAGTATGGCATGCAGGCTCTTGTTTACTGCTGGTGAAAATGCACAACTAATGGTGGTGACTATGTTAAAAAATAGTGTTTTGTAGCTGAGAATTTCCTCTACCAAATAGTGTTATTGTGCTCTTCGTATCTGTTCTAGGTTTCATAAGTATGCTATGGGTACTAAGATGATTATCTGTGGTTTAGAAATACTGAAGAGAGTATGTATTTCTTATAAATTTTAAGCCACCTGAGATTTGAGCATATTTTCTTTAGTTGCTTAATATTGGTGCATTGAGTAAGAGTGGGATAAGATTATTAATTTCACAGTGAATGGACTGCAGAACGTGCAAAGCCTTTATTAAGACTGCCTAAAGCCATAATGTGAGTTGCTACCTATTAGTTCACCTTTATCCCTGACATAAACACTCGGGAGGAGTAAATGAGTATTTAAAAGGGTAAAACGTGTTTGTTGTCTCACAATCCAGTTAAGATGTACCTGTGCTAAAATGACAAGAGATAAGACCCAGTTTTTCGATTTATGAAAAAAGAAATAAAATGAAGGCAGCTTTGTCAAAACAGTCTGGAATATCATAACAAGCCATTGAATATATTGGAAAGTGCTGGAGGGAAGAGGGGGAAGAGCATATACATCACTGACATACTTCATCACTTCACATACAGACATCACATTCAATTAAGTATAGAATTTGCTGTCAACAAACTTGACATGTACACCTAGGGAATGTCACCAACCCCCCCCAAAATCAATATTCAAGTTATGATGGACTGACAGCTTAACAGCTGAGTGAATGTCCTCCGATTTTACCCATTCTTTTTCCAGAATTTTGCAAAGTCTTTGTAGTATGAACAAACAAACCTAATTTAGCTAAGGAATATGGCTGAGCACAAACCTAAAGCCCACAATTCATACAGTGTTAAAAAATCACCTGCTTAAAGAAATACAGATCATCAAGAAACCAAAATAATATGCTATAAAGGAATCTGAAAAGACAAATTCTCAATATCCTAGGGAGATAACATTGTATTTTTATAACATTTATCCAGATGATAAGAATTTTCCTTACAGAGCTATATCAGTACAGACCTAGGGGAAAATTTGCAGACATTGTCTAGTGTTTCTAAATATACTCAATAAGAAGACTTTCAAAGCTAAAACAGAATGTAGAAAAATGCTTTAAGTTTTACCTTAAGATTTTCACAAAAAATTTAGTTAGCAGTATAGCTGGCATCTTGATCCAAACATACTTTTTTTCTAATTTACTTTGTTGAAAAAGTTAAGACATTATAAATCTGACAGGGGAACTGTCAGATTTCAGGGGAAACTTTTCTTGAGAGTAAATTAATTATGTCTTCATGACAATGATTGCTACTACTATATAAATTAAAGAGGAATCCTTCAAAATATTTTCACGATCTTGTGCAAATAACAAGCTACTCAGTCATCTAATGTTTACGGACATTTCTTACATGTTATGTGTATGAAGTAAATCTGTTACAAGTTACCAGTTACAAGAGTTATTGGATTAAGTTCAGATAGAATTTTGGATTGAGAAAGCAAAGTGCTATTCAGAGATTATATTATTTGGTTTCTTGTCTGTCTTTCACTTTAAACCCATCAGAAGAAGGGAAAACCTGGAGGGTATACAAAAGTGTAAAAACTCGATAAAATAAAATGAACTGTCAGTGTTCTGATATAGTAGCAATTGGCTGCCAGAAACTGCTTCAAATATTGTTTTCCAGTAAAATAACATGGAATAGTATATTGTTTTTCTTTTGGACTTTGGTCATCACAGTATCTTTCAGCTGTTTGCCATAAACTAACTAATCTTTTTTTCAAATTATTTTTCACAGACTAAATGGAATTATGGCATTTCTTGTTGCTACACTGCTGAAATGAGACTTCTGCTTGCTTTGTTAATGCAATGTGTAGCCCTTGTTGTTTACATGGATACATGATGAAAATCATGTTGTATCGACAAGATGATATATAGAAAATCCCTGTATTCATTTACAAATGCATATTTTCATGTGAAAATAGCACAGTGAAATATCTAATTTCCATTGGTATTATTCCACTCTTTAATGAGCTGACATTTGTTATGTTTGTCACCTATAGAGGAATAAAACCTACATTTGATTGTCTACAGGGCTGTTTTAAAAGAAAATATTTTTATTGTACCATTCCATGATCCTGCTAATTTATCAGCAAGGAGTTTTATGGTCTATAAAGTTGCAAACATATTTACTAGAGAGAATTCAGGAACACAAATTTTAAAACACTTTGTACTCACTTAAGTTTAGTAGGAACAGAATGTATTCTTAGAAATCAAACTTTTAAAATATTATCTGAACACAACTCCTTTTAATTTTCAATAAGACTGCTGCTCCAACATAATACTCAAACAAATGTAGTAAGTCAGATTTACTGAATGCCATTTTATATTGAGAGCAAGGAGAGATTTATTTTTCTCTCATTATGAATTAAAAGGTATGTAAGACAACTTGTCAAGGTCAAACAGCAAGCAGATTGCAGAACTGGCCACAGAATCCAGGTTTCCTGCTATGCAGTCTTGTATGTCATCTAGTGATCACATCAAACATTTTGGTAATTCTGAGATCATTAGCTTGGAATTATTAGTGCTGGACCTTTTTACTAAATAAAATCTACTTAATTTCTGAGTCCAGACATGAAAGTTGACATTGAAAAATGTCAGCAAAATCCTGTTTTTCAACATCTGCTTTCTCTGATACTGTGTTTAGTTCAGTGCATGGTTTCATCTGATGAAAATCAAATTGTGTGTATTTGATACAGTTTTTGAAACTTTTTTTATACTGGAGACTTCTATAGACATGCTAAAGTACAGTTCACTTGACTAACACAAATCAAATATTTTATGCCTTCAGTGTTCCTATTCTTACCATTGACAAAAGAAAAACTAGTATAATGAGTTCAGAACATCTAGGATTAGATGAGATAAATCGCATCATTATAGCAAGCTGTGCTTGGGAAAATTTTTGAAAGTCTCAAAATAATGTTCTTATATTTAAAGATTAGATCCTCAAACGTTCTCATACTAAAGACTGTATTTAAACAGATTATGCCAAGGAATAATAATCCTTTTTGAAGGATTGCCAATATATGCCAAGGCTGTCTATAAGACCACAACATTAGTCTGAAATGAAGAGTACTCTTTAGTCTTTCATAGAAATGCAAGGCAGGCTGCAAATTTACTGCAAATTATTTGAAAAACAGTTTGTAGGAAGCCAAACTGTGATTCTGTGACTCTGCCCTCCAAGGCTACTCCTTTGTAACTGTGAACATTCTTTGTTGCAGTCCCCTCTTAGTCATACTAAAGAGAAGAAATCAGACATTTTCACAGGGCCTGTTATGATAGGACAGGAAGAAAAGTATTCATGCTAAAAGATTTAGGTTGGATATAAGGGGGAAAAAAAAATTACAGTAAGTATACTGAAGCTCTGGAACAGGCTGACCAGGGAGGTGGTGGATGCCTTAACCTTGCTGACATTCAAGTCAGGCTGGACCGGGCTCTGGGCAGCCTAACTGAACTGTAGGGGTCCCTGTTCATCACAGGAAAGTTGGATCAGGTGACCTTTAAGAGTCTGTTCCAACTCAAATGTTTCTATGATTCTATGCTTTATCAGCGCTCGGTTTCTTCTTACACTAGAGTCCTTGTAGCAAGCAAGTAGCACATCATTCCTACCATAAAAATGGAAGATAGCTCTGAGATAGGAGAGTTAGAAAAATCCAAATTAGTGTTGCCTAAACAAACAAACAAACAACAACAACAAAAAAGTAGAAGCAAATAGCATCTTATATACACCAGATGTGTCTTACATTATAATCTGTCCTTATGTGGGCCCACATGAACAGTGTCCACCAATTTTTCAACTATGAGGGTAACGTTTCCCTTACTTTGATGTTAAACCAAAAAGTCACTAGTTTTCATCTAGACCCATATGTTTTGCAAAACAAAAGGCAACAGTGTTTTTTCTCTGCACTGAGTTAGCATAACAACAGCGTATAGAAGTCTTGACAAAAACAAACAAATCAATTCATTAACATTCAAAATACACTTGCGCACTGCTTGAGTTGCTTTTTTCTCTAATGCTGCACCTGTACATACACTAATTTCTTTTTCACCAGGGGCTTTTTGGCAAAACAGCAAAGCAAGAGAAATGTTATGTTTTTCATAGAAAATGAGTGGGCACTGTACATTTTGTAAAAACAAGAAAATACTGACCATGTGCTGGGTGACAAGAAAAACAGAAGCACAACCTGGAACAACAGTAGGTTCCAGCTTATTGGAACTCACTGTGTTATGTGCTTGAAAGGCTTTAGGAAAAAACAAAACAAAACAAAAAAAACCCATAACCATGTTTGAGAAACTCAGAATAGGAACAGCTGATGTCCTTATCACCTCTCATTTAAATTCCTGGAGGCAGTTTTGTTTAGTACCTTGCCAATAATTTGTTTATTTCCAGGTGTTTTTATATTTCACTTTTTTTTCTCAAACAGAAATGTTTCTAAAGAAATATCAATGATGGATGGTAAATGGCTCCCACAGCAATAAGTTTTCAGTCCTTGCAGTTTCACCATATTTTGTTTACCTCGAGAAACCTAAATTCATTTTCCTGCTGTTAACAAATGTTTCTGCTCATATTGCTCGAATTTTGGCAGTGATCTTATGAAACAGCAGACTGAGGTCAAATGCAGAAATTATGCAGGAGCCTCTTAGGCTCTCTTTAGTGGTCTGGCTTAAAAGCAGTAACCTCTTGTCTACTTTGCCCGTTGCTAGGCATGAAAGTTAGAACAAATAGCATTGAATTTGAGTTCACTTTCTACAAATGCCTCATTTACATGCAGATGTAGCTATGAGGATAACTGCAATGTTTGCTATATTTTGTACCTCTTCAGAACTGCTACTTCACTATTGCAATGGGTTGGTAAGTCAAAAAAATCTGCCTCCTTAATCTAAATGAAATCAGTAACTTCAGTGAGAGCATGTAGTGGTATAAAAAGAAAAAGATGGGGTTTAAAAACATGTTACTGTAAAAAGCCAGAGTAGTTGATGCACTTGTATCATCTATAGAAGTAAACTATATGCAGGCTGCACAAAAATAAATGGAATATGTGAATAATATATAGAGAATTAAGTGATATGTGTATGGGAGGAAATTTAAAGGGAATGGGATTCATTTGAAACTCTTAATGTCAGCAGCAAGAAGAATACAAAATCTGTTATTTTATTAAATGCAAAATTAAATTAAAGGCCCAGCTGGGAATGGATGTTACAGTCCTAACACTTTAAGCAAAATGTATGGGTTTTTCACCCAAACAAGTAACAAAGTGAGGTTCCATTAAAGTCACAGACAGCTTGATTTGCACTGGTTTATTGGTCTTCAGCTCTAACTTGGCAGAACTAAAAGCATTAGCTGGTCAAGGTGGTCACCTCTAAATACTGCTGAAAGATTACATTTTTCAGTTAAGTGCACTCTTCAGTGGTAGAAGTCTCCAGTATTAGTTAAAAAGAAAGCCACAGGCAGTCTACATGTACAGGTAGTGGATTGCAGTTTGTAGCAGAAATGCTAAGTCACAGCTTGAAATAGTGATTGAACACCTGATGGAAAGGCAGGGACAACCCAGGGGAGCTCAGGTGAATGCAGTGCACCTGTGTGAAGGGGTGGAGCCAGGATCCACCTCATTTATGGGTTGGCAGGGGAAGGCAATGGTTTTTCATCTGGAGATTCCTGCTTCTCTGAGGACCTTACAGGCCTTCTAAAGGTAAGTGGGTTTGTTTGTTTTTTTAGATTGTATTTCTTTGTTTATGGCTCTTGTGTCTGTGTGACTGCTTGTTCACTGTGGTCTGGAACCTCCTGCTCTGCTGTCTTGTTGTGCTTTCTTGCACTGTATAGTTACAGCAGTAGCCTGTGATGAACTTGTCTCTGATAAATAGTATTGGCGTTGGCTTGGTTGTGTATCCTGGTTGATGAATGCAGCTCCAGGGTGAGGATTACACCACATAATTAAAAATATGTAATCTAAAAAGAAATTTTTTTTGAGACTCGAGGAACCTGTGACTAAGAATTCTGGTTTTTCCGTTTCCCTTTCCAAAGTGTTTTTGACATGACAAAAATAAGATGCTTGATTTGCGTAACATACTACAGTGCACTTTTGCTTGCAGTCATTTTGGGTGTGTTTTAGGTCATGAATAGATGCCTAAGTATCTAGAAAGAAGGTTACCATGTGTATGTGGGGGATTGATCTTACAAGGCTAGTTTTAAACAAAATGCATTCAAGGATATTTTGTTAGTATCAAGGTTGTGCAATGACACTGAATTCCTTTTCTGTGATAAGGCTGTTTCTTCAACATTAGAATGAATATAGGGAGATAGTTCGACAGATCCTTCCAGATGTATTTAGATTTCATGCCTGCAAACATTAGCAATATCTGGATATCAAATCTACATCTAGAAAGTATCTGTACAGAAGCTGAATCACAGTCAACAGTGACCAGGTCCCTGTTTTCAAACAGTCAGGCAAGAATATTAGATGTATCTTAGATCTATTGGTGGTTTTAAAAATACAGGATGGAAACTGCTTTATGAGAGGACAAAAAGCCCTACAAAAAGTGAAGCAAAATTGAGGAAAGAAAAGTTTAGGAAATATACATATATAAATTTGGGAAATAGAAACCTGTGGGTGGGAAACAGGCAATTTCCTACGCATTATCGATTTCAAATTGTGCACTTGGTTACATGGCATATAGAAAAAACTGAAATATAAGCATGCCTTCTTTGTCTCAGTCTTTACTTGGAAAAATAGCCCTTGGAATTCTAGGTCTTAGAGATCACTGATCATCTTAGTGGCCCTCCTCTGCACCCGCTCCAAGGGCTCTGCGTCGTTCTTGTACTGGGGCCCTAGGCCTGCATGCAATACTCCAGATGGGGCCTCACAAGAGCTGAGTAGAGGGGAACAATTACCTCCCTCTCCCTGCTGGGGAGGCGGCGGGGGGGGGCGGGGAAGGAAAAAAGCGAAGTGTATTATCTAATTGTGGCCAGTTGAAAATGCTGAGTAGATATTTGGGTCTGTCCTCTTCAATATTAAGTCATTTTATAAAGGCAGGACTGACTCTATGGACTTTCTTTACCAAGCAAACAAAATGCCAAAAGCCAGGCAGGATATAATCATCTTCTGAATTTGTTTTTTTTTTTGTTGCTGAAACTTGGCTCTTCTTACCTGGGAAGAAATAAAACTGAGATTCTATAATCTCTGGATTTCAAAGGAAGAAGTCTGTTGTGGTTTGGCTGACAAGAAACTATTCAAGGCAGTCAGTTATGTTTCTTCTCAGTCTCTTCTTTGTCAATGAATTCCAAATCATTTTTTGGGGTGTAAGTTAAGGAAGTGAGACTATTTTTATTTTTCTTACTTTGCAGAAATAGCCTATTGCTATTTTGCTGAAGCCTGTAAGTGGGATTTAAGCTTTGTTCTTCCTTGTGAAAGCAATTTGGTCTGGGTCTCCCACAGCATACGTGATCCTACAAAACATAGGACTGTGGAAGAAGGAACATAGCTCCATTTATAGCAGAAAGACTGCTTTCAGAGAAAATAACAGTTTATCTTGCCTTTAAGAAGTTTGTTTTTAAAGGCCTCCAGAACAGGTAGGCAAGACATGAAGTGTATTTGCTGGGTTGGTTCCCTCAGGATTCAACTGGAGGATAGCTTGAATTCATTTTATCGGTGTTCTGTTTTATCAGTAATTAAATGGTTCTACATAAGTACAGAGGCAGAAATTCAGGTAGCAGCAAAATGCCATCTAACTGTGGCTGGAGAAGACACGAGTTAGTGACAAATGGATGATGATTCTTATACTAAATATTTTTCCAGGGTCATGATTAGTAGTATTTTTCCATCTGTGAGAGAAAATACCTACTACTTCGTCCTCTGCAATCTTCTTTTTTCAGAATATCTCCATTTTAAGGTGTTTCTCCCCTTCGACAACCTTAGTATTAGTTGAGATAAACAAAGATAAAGCAAAGTGTTTTATTATTACTCCTTAATGCTTATCCAGTAATAACGAGAGGCAAAATCCAGGATGTTATCTTTCATAGCTCTGTATAAAAATGATTGAGTTGTCTTTGTTGCTATTGATCCTGCTGCAAATGTTGCACTAACGTTGGAGCTGGTCTTCATCTCTTCTTCTCTGATATAAATAATCAAAGAAATGTGCAACATTTCTTCAAAGGAAAAAATAGGAGAGAGAAAGTAGGGGGGAATGAATAATCAAACTTACCAGAGTGGAGTTTCCATTAGGAGATGTTTTCAGTAAGTTATATGTTACTCTTTTTTTTTTTTTTTTTTTGTCCCTTTATTTTTCTAAATGTTAATCAATAGTGTCTCATAATAAAAGATTAGATATGTGTAGGGGAGTGCAAACTCTTTAATTTTATTTGTATCTTTAGTAAAGTGTGCTGCTCTCCAACATAGGGCTGTAATCAATCACTACCATACTTAAATTAATCTTTAGATATTTACAGTATGAGCAGGTAGAAGACTGCAGTGGATTTGCTATGTGTGTGTGTTGGCTACTTCTCATGAGCCCGTGAATTAAAAACTGAACGATCAGATTACAAACACGGAAGTTTTAAGAGTAATTTGCAGTCAAGATTGATGGGAATAGTCATTTAATATCTGAAATGCCTTATTCTGTATTAAATTACCCTGAATTCTTAAAAAAATGAGTTAACTGAATGGAATAGTTTAACTTCAAGTGGATTAATTTTTTTTTGCAGATGGAACTTTGATACTATTTATAGACTTATTATTAGACTGCAGCAGAAAGGAATTGCTAAAGGAATTTTCTTAATCTTTACCAACTTTATCAGCTTTTAAGAGAATATGCATTTATTTTTCAACTATTTATGTTTCACCGTTTGACATGCAGTAATCAGATACTCATATCTTTCTATCTGCTCTATAACAATTGAACCACAAAAGCTTCAAAATCTTGAATGAACTGTAATCATGAAAGGTCTGATGCTGTTTTTATTACAGGACTGGAAATCTTTAGAATTTCAGTTTCATATTTTCTAAGTAGTTCTACTTCTACAACATAATTTTAAAAGGAAAAATTAAGTGTATTTTATAAATGTGTGGGGCAAGTTCACAGCAGTGTTAGGGTGTTCCAGAATTTACATCTTTGTTATTTTTTTCATTTTTTTAGTACTGAAGTGACAGTGTCAGCATACACTCTCTGCAGCTAAGTGACTAGTTCTAAAGTTCCAGTATTAGTCTTTTTCATGATTTATCCACTGGAGTGCCTGTCCTCAAATGTACTGATATGATCCAGCAGGTAGCAACCATTAACTGCTTGTAGCCATTCATATGAGCTATTGCTGAGGTTTTCCAGCGGTGGTTATTCTTTAGCATTCATGAAAGAGTTAAGAATGCAAATTACATGTAATTAATATTTATAAATGAAAACATAAAGCCAGAAGTCTTGCCTATGACACTTCAGACAAATGGTGTAGTAAATTATTCTAGGTTCGCATGTTTCCACTGTCTTTTTTTAACCTTGGAACATGATAAATTAAATTTCAAACTGGTGTATAGGGCATAGAATTTATTAACTGGGTATTATGCAGCACAGTCACTATTAATTACTATCCACAGAAAATCTGACTGATGCTCTTTGTGCTCTGACAAACATAAGTTCTAATTAACAGTCTATTTTTTAACAGTTTTAATGGGTCCTAAAATAGGTTAAATTGAAAATATAGATTTCAAAGTTGAATTATCTTTTTAAAACTCTTCAAAATGTATTACTTGAAAATATATATATATAGAATCATAGAATTGCTCAGGCTGGAAAAGACCTTTAAGATCAAGTCCAACCACAACCTAACCATACTACCCTAACTCTAACAGTCCTCCACTAAATTGTGTCCCTGAGCACCACATCCAAATGGTTTTTAAACACACCCAGGGATGGTGACTCAACCACCTCCCTGGTGAGCTTAACAATCCTTTACATAAAGAAGTTTTTCCTGATATCCAATCTAAACTTCCCTTGGTGCAACTTAAGGCCATTTCCCCTTGTTCTGTCACTTGTCACCAGTGTGAAGAGACCAACCCCGCTCTGTCTGTAAGCACCTTTCAGGTACTGGAAGAGAGCAATAAGGTCTCCCCTCAGCCTCCTTTTCCCCAGACTAAACAGCCTGTCCTTGTAGAGCATATTCTCTGAGCCCTTCACTAGCTTCGTTGCCCTTCTTTGGACCTGCTCCAGCACCTCCATGTCCTTTCTGCACTGAGGTGCCCAAAACTGAACACAGTACTCAAGGTGAGGCCTCACCAATGCTGAGTACAGGGACAGGATTACTTCCCTAGTC